>AXCM01009714.1:0-10202 GCA_000473375.1 Anopheles culicifacies
CATTGTTATTTTAGTGATGGAAATTCAAGAAAAATAAAAAAATCAAACCCCTACGATATCGTATGTTCATTTAAGTAACAAACAAGAAATAATCAGCCAGATTTTTCAGCGTATGCCAACGTATCGACATTTACGTGCCTTAAATCTACACCAGCTAGTACAGATTAACAGCCAAGTAAGGTCAATTTGCTCCCACCGGTTTGAGTGTTTTACGAATTTAATTCGCATTCCATCTGCAATTGTATGTGGCCCCAGTTTTCGGTGTCGTTTGCCGCGACAGGGCAGCAGAACATCAAAATAACTTTCCCTTTCTTCACCCGCGACAGTGATTATGTTGCTCGTCATCACGCTTCGTTTGGTGCCTGCGGGTAGCGCGGATGGGAGGCAGCTAATGTGCCGTCGCGTTTTGGAAAATGGAACCTCAATGGAAACATTTCAAGAAGACGTAAGAAAATACGACACTTGTTCCTTGTTTTTCAGCGTTCCCATTTTACACCAACAAGTACTCTTCGCCTAACAAAGGCCGCTAAAACAAAGCCACCCATTTTCCGGGTGGTGCGTTTGTGTGTGTGTGTGAGAGAGGGTGTTTTTTCTTTGAGAGTTTTTGTATATTTTTGAACACCAACTGGGGGGAGACGGAAAGGATACGTGGTGTGTAGGATAAAGGAAATGCACACCAGCGAAAAACACGAGCAACACGACAATGAGATGACAGTTTTCTGCCTGAACGCCAACCAAGTAAGGGAAGTAAGAGAAGTACGTTGGTATGGAGGACGGAAACAGGGATAAGATAGATTTCCACATCAAAACCACCAGCCTGCGGTGGCTCGTTTCTTCACCCAAGCCCACTCGCTTTTCCTTCCCGCGCCATCTTTATCACGCTCCGACGGTGACAACGCCATTTGCAATGGAAATGAGTGCACGATCACGAGCGCTGGAATGTGTCCGTTGGCTCTTTTTGTGTTGTTGCTGCTGTTCTTGTTGTTGTCGTTGTCATTCCTTTCAACGTCCTCGTTCCCTCTCCTTCCACCCCATGCCTACATGAGGATGTACCGTAATCTTTGGGCCTGATCTTATTGAGGGTGGTGAGGCATGAAATTTATTCAAATCATTCAAACGGTTCCGACTGCAGGGCAACTGAAGCAATGGAGTGTGTTTTTTTGTGAGTGTGTGTCTTGCTTCTTTTTTTGTACTGCTCCAAAATAAAGAAATACACCACTTTTTTGTAGGTACACCACATGAAGGTACCCGTGACGAGGGAACATCGTCATTCAAATGACTCTTTAGATTTCAGTTGCTCAAATACAGTGGTGGGACGCAGGCTCGGAGTGTACTTGAAAACGATTTTTAAATTATTTTATCGTGAAAGAAATATAGAAATGCACCTCCGAAAGAAATTGGCGTCGAAAGGCGTATGTGAAAGCATAAATTTAAATCCAATCTACAGAGACAGACTACGGTACGGGGTGGTTCTCCAGCTGCACACAAAGGTAAAACTACAGGACAGCCGATAGGACTTTTACCATCGTGACGGTCCAGTTCTCAACTACCTGTCCCTAACGGCGTTATACAGCCAACGCAATTGGATGAACTTTTTGCTTCCTTTCCCAATGGCTCGTCTCTTGGATCACCATCCAAAAAGCAATGGAAAGGAGAATATCAACCGGATAACAACCGGATCTACAGTGCCCGGTACAATGGTAGCGCACACAGTGACAACGACAACGACGACGGTGAACAAAATATGGAAATGAGCTTCAATAGATTTTCCCCCATGACTTGGGGCAGGAAAAATTCGATCCTTTCAGTTATACACAGCGAGCTAAAACACTCCACGGTACCGGTAACGATCGAACAAAGCATGGATTGGATCGCTAGATCAGTAATCGAAGGATGGAGCGAAACGAATACAACAGTATCAGAAAAAAACGGGACAAAGTGAGATATTGACAATGAGGCTTGAATGTGAATTTTAAAATTATCGAACCGGAAAGAACGGATGGACCGGCGTCGGCATTGGTACGCTTTCCCTCCCCGGGAGGTATTGAGAAGGATGGTCAAATTATCCTTCTGTGAGGCATGACCCTTCTTTATGCCTTTTTTTTTCTCGCCCATTCTTCGCAATGGATTGTAATCGAAACGATCCGGAACAAGAAGAAAGGACTTGAATACAAAAAAAAAACAACGTACTGGTTCCGAAACGGTCCGAACGAAAGATTCAATCGCTTAAGCTTCAATAAATATCCTTTTGCCGTGACATTCCAGAATTAGCTTTTCGTGATGTTCCCAACCGGTCGCGATCAACGGATGGACAATTTTCCAACATCAGCATGACCGCGTGAGAGGCTTTATATTTTTAGTTTATTTTCGCTTCCCGCACCAAGGCCTCCCCTCCCCGCCAAAAAAAGGTATGAAATCTTGCGTTTCGGACACGATGAAAATTGATTGGAAATTGTTTCATCGACAGCTTTCCGCGGCGTCATTCGGTTCAGCCAGCCAAGGGCTTAAGACGCTGCGGAGAAGAACGTTGTGCTTGAGACTTGAATTTTGATTAGCTCGCTATTTGCAAAATTACGCTACTCGGGGGCTTTTGCGTTGGTGTGAACCATCGGCGGACACGTACCCGTTTACGAGCAAAGCTCGCTAATGGGCCGTCACCGTTTAATGGAATGCAATGGATGCCGGCAGCGTACTCGTGTTTGTTGACATTAACGTTTACCCTGTAGGCCATTGCTTTTTGCTTTCGGGGCTAGATTCCTACAACCGGGTATGTTTGTTGATTGTTTGAATTATCAAATTATTTCCACAAACATCACCAACAAAACAGCGGATACAAATGCTTCATCATAGCTCCGGAAAACACTTACAATAATTATTTTAATACAAAAATACCAACGAGACGGTAGTAGTGCTATTTATAGTATACATTTAGGCGTCGTATTTTCTGTTCTGTCGATTTTCGTGCTTGTTACACGTTTTACTTCATCCTCTCGCAAACCCTACCAAAATCGAATAAAATTCAATGAAAAATGCTAACCAGCAAAGAATTTCACGTGAATGAATGTTTCATTGCCATTTATACGTTTTTCTTTCGTTTTTTTGCTGTTTTTGAACCGCACCTTAAGATTCTCTTCTTCAAATATTTTATTTCTCAAGCAGCCACTTCCCATCACCGAGATGGTCAGTGAAGCCACTTGACTTGGTTTGGTCGGTAATGTTTTATTCACCAACCACTCGTACTACTACTGCAGTATCGAACGTTTCGTTCGAGTTTTGGAACCCCCACGTTTAAGATGCCTCTCAATGTAGCCATCGTTATTCTCCTTCGTTCCTCCAAACGAAAACAGTAACCTTTTCCGCTCTAGCATTTTACCTGTTCCGTAAGTTGGTCGGTAACGTGCTGTCCACGGAACGAACTTGCGTGAAGAGGTTGCGCTGTAATTAGCACAAAAGTGTGCCAAACAAAATTCTTTCTTCGTGGGGTTCGAGGATCACCATAAATGGAAGTGGAATAAGAATTTAATTTTAGCTTTTCTGGTACATTTTCACTGCAATTGGTTGGGGTGAGTAGAAACACAATTAGTTTTAAATTAATTCAACAAATCGTGCTGATTGTATCAGAAAAAGGAGAGCCTACTCCTTCATTGCCTAAACAGGCTGTTTTGTATTATTGATCAATTTATTTCGATCTTGACTCTCTCGACTTGAAGAGAATTGTTGGAAGGCAAGAATGTTCGGGCAATATTGATTTCAAGTGAATGGAACGTTTCTCTGAGAGCAACATTCCTGCCATGATGTTTGTTCCTGCTTCCATTAACGCAAATGGCAACTATCATTTCAGTTTGTTGTGGAAAATGTATTTAAATTAAAATTTCATTCCACAATAACTTTTGTTTCTAAAATAGAGCATTTTTCAAACATACCACGTGTAGTTCAACCTTAAACGATAACATTATCTAAAAACCCATTACATACATATTCGCCACCGTTTACACAAAAACCTAACCGGTGAGTGAGTTTTGCACTTAATTGGCTATTTAATTAGAATCGAACCGGAATGATTGCTTTCCGTTCAACCGCAACCGAAGCTGCCAGATTTCGAACGCAATGTAAACACCGCATCTCCTTCCAGACCACATGCTCGGTACGCGCTGTTTGCTGGCTGTCCCCGTGCAACCTCAAACATCCGGTTCCTACTTCTTCACCTACCCGCCCAACCATGGCAAAATCGAATGCAAAAGAAATTATTTCATTTAACCATGATTTCTTCCCATTTTCCTAGAGAAGTGTTCGTTTCATCTCACTTCCCAAAAACACCCCATTTCTTGCCTTTGCTTCAAGTTTCTAATGAAATGAAGCAGATCTCTTCCACGTGCGGAAGAAGAAGAAAAAAAAGGAAACGGTTGTAGAAATTGGGAAACTTTCACGAACCACTGACCGCACATGCTCCATACCGTATAGCATTGAAGAAGGGCTATCACATCAACCCTTCATCCTACTGCTACTACCTCCAATACCAACCTCCCCAGGACGGTAAGTGAAAAGGCGAGGAGTTGGAAGTAAAAAGTATTGAAAGGTTCGGTACTGCCAGCCATCCCAGAACCCTGAAGTGTGAGTGCTTAAACCAATTTCCTTATGTTTTTTTTTTTCGGCGTGGTTTTGGCATAACTTTCCCGGGGCGCGGTGGAAGCAAAACAAAAACCGTGCTTTTTCAACCTTCCTGGTATAGAGCGATGGAGCGGTTATTTCTGTGTCATTGAAGCTTTTATTTTTCATCAACTTTCGATCGAACGCGCTCTCCCCACATTTTTTTGTTTTTTTTTTTGGAAGAGCTGTGAGAAGAAAAGAAAACAGCAAACGAAATGGAGTGAATGCAAGTTTTTACTTGCGATCTAATGGAATTGCACTTCCAGCTTGTTGGGGGCTATTGGGCAGCTACTACTTGCTCGATAAATTAAACAGTTTGATTGCCAGATTTAATGAAAATGTTCCAGCGGTGTGTTTGGGTAAAGTGGTTCAAATGGCTTTTTCTTGTCAAAGCATTGGTATGAGGAGGGAGAAGGGTATGTAAACGGAGGCACATGCTAAATTGGTTTCAATGATTTTTATGTTTAGCTCGCGTGGATAGAAATGATTTGCTCCGAAATGGAAATTTAATTTACTAAAAAAACAAAAACTTTAAAAATGTATTTTACCTTAGGAAATGCTGCTCTAAATGCCTTCTGTAATTTTAACTACCAAAAGCTCTTTCTAGACTAGTCTAAATTTGATCCCAACCTGAACTCGTCCTTGTTAAATTAATTAACTAGAATATTTGGTCACCGCATACCGGTGTTCCTTCTACATTTTATTTTTCTCGGCAATATAAGCCACACAAACACAGTAAGATACTATTAAACCAAGTTAGCGCACAATAATGGCCCCAACGGGGACAATAATTACATCGCTGGAATCATATTTATTTATGAATTCTTCCAGCATCTTGCAAAAGTATCTCCCCGCTTGAGGCGATCTTCATCATCTAATCAATTCCTGCTGGTTGCAGATTGATCCTTCATCCCCCTCCGGAAACCGAGTGGGCGAACATAATCCACGCATAACCATAATCGGCTAATAATAACTCCACTCGACGTCGCCAAGCACCCGAATGATGAGGTAATGAAGCCTTAGCAGCCACTTGACAAAGCTCTGTAGTCAGGACAGGGCAGCATAACACGTGCGTTTGTGTGTGTGTGTGAACGATGCCAATCCTCAGCTTCCCACTACGAAGTGCGTACGAAGCGAACTAGAAGTAGCTCAAGTTAATTAAAATATTTTAATTAACTCGCACACCAACAACGGTGCGTCTAATCAGGCGGCTTCGCTTGATCTCGAAACAATTGCCATTCGGGCGTTGAAGGGCTGCGCCAAACGTGTGCCGTACCGTTTGCCAACCAGAGAGTGCTGCTGATCTCGCTAATGCGAACCTAAAGGCCGGAGTTTCGGGGGTGGCACTGTCCTTGTACTGATGTTGCATAAGGATAATAGTGCTTCCGGGCGAAAGGGGGGAGATAGTGAACGTTCATACATATATAAACGCTCAATTTCACCGTACAGGAGCCCTGGGAGGGGAGTAGTAGAGCCATTTGGGAGGGTAAAAATGGCATTCGTTCGTGGTGGAACAGTGTGCAGATTGTTCAGGTGTGCGCGTAACATCGTTAGCGTAGGGAATGCAATTCAGTTGCTCTTCTTCGTGTTCATCTCAAGAAAACGCTTGTCCGTGGTGGAAAGAACTTGTTTCACCTTCACCTGGAGTGGAGTATCTAGCTTCAATAGATACTTTCCTGGATGGAACACGAGCAAAAGGGAGCGCACTGCCGGAAAATGGGGGATCTGTTCTTATTGTGGGACAGACAAAATCACTTCTGGCACTACCTCAACGTCGCATCTGAAGCGTATCTTGTACAGTATGTTGACCTGGCACCACTTCCTGCTCTCATTCCATTGAGAAACGAGGGACTCCACATGAAGAAGTGGAAGTGGTATAAAAATCTGGAACTACGCAATGCATTCAAGGATATGTTCCAAGCAATAGCGAGGATGGCATTTGGAAGCGTTTTACGCCATAGGAGACATGCTTGAGAATGTCTCCGAGATTCGTTAAGTGGGTTTATATCGTGCTGCCAGCCGATGAAGAGAGCGATTGCGGTGGGTTCTGGGTTGAGGGATGATAGGGCAAGGATTTTATGATTTCATTGCAGCCTGTTTTGGAGGTGAGCCAAGATTAATTTTCCATACGGCACCTAAAGGAACGAACGAACGAAATTGCTGTCTCTTTGAGATCGGCTCGGTGGAATATTAAAGCTGATGATAGGCATTAAAAGTAATAACCTTGGTGTATTTGTTTGAAAAATAATGAATGAATAATAAATATCTTCATACATACTTTTTGCTTTACTTGCTTTGAGCGTCTGTGGGTGTGTTGGGATTGCATTCGTTAAGCTTAAATCGATAACGTATATGTGAAAGCTCTTAAGACCAAGCAAAATAAACTGATCGAAATGTTGGAAAAGTAAACAGATACATTCCACACACGGCCACACTGATATTGCGGGGAGTTTTCTTTGCATTGCCCTTGCTTGCCTGCCTGCGAATCCAAACAGTGCGAAACGGAATGTGGGTACATCAGTGAAAATCATACTTCACATCCACACGTGAACTTCAGCATTACGCACCGTACCGAGAAAAGAGCACTCCGTTCGTAAGCTTCCATTTTGCGAAGAAATATCATTTAATATTAATTGAATTTCACCTTGAATCGAAGAGGCGTATTTCAAAGTCTTCCCCCCGTATGTGGAGCGTACGGTGCGCGCCCGGTGGTGAAGTAAAACACTCAAAGCTTTTGCTCTCGTTCACCTTCGGCAAACTCTAGCAAACACTAAGAAGAACAAAACAAAAAAGGGAAGAAGAAGAAACAACTTTTTTCCAAAAGGCCACCCAACTGCTTGATGCCACTGTGAAGCAGCTTAACCCACCCACCTCCCCCCAGTACGATACAGTCCATGTTTCTTCGGGTGTTTGCGCGTGCGAAGAGTTTCGTTTTAACGACTCAAACGAATCCTTGTGTTTTCCTGCAACGACGCGTAATACTACATGCGTAGTACATGCCGCTGGAATGTACGGGTAACCGGGCCGAGTGCGGCACAAGAAAATTGCCTATCAAAAATGGAATACACACTCAGGATTTATTTTCCCGCTTCCCCTCGGTGTTTCCTGGGTATGTTACCCACTCCTCCTCCTCCTTGGGGTCGATACCAAATTCCGAAGAAAATGAAAACCCAAATACCATCCACGGGGTTAGCAATTTGACGAGACAACGGTAGCAGCGTGATGGCTGGATATGGTGTGTGGAATATATATGTATTTGAAACATTCTCTTAAAGCGAAAGCTTCGTTTGCCGATTCGTAATGTACTGAATTGGGGAAAAACCCCGCTGTAGATAGATGTGCTTTCCAAAAGGAAAATCTTTAAAGCTTAAATATATGAAATATTCAATTTGCATTGTTTTCTGTATAAGTTTGAAATGAGAACGAGATGAGAAAGAAATTTGTTTTACAGCATGATAGTCGATTTTGGCACAGTCATTAATCAGGGTTAGAATCTCAATGTCATTCTTATCACACAATGAACGTTTTAATCCGGTTTTACAAAAAATTGTAAAATTAAATGTAATAAATCTACAAAAGATAATCGATTGGCCCATAAAATATGTACTGGACCTAAAGATCAATTGATATCAACGAATTATTAACAACCATGCCCTTCCAACTTGTATACTTTATTTGAATGTACAATATTTGAAATGGAAAATAAGTGTTTTTGTACGAATAGTATATTTTACTTTTTATCAAAAGATAATATTCCTTTAATTAAATTATTATTAATGCTAAAGTTAATCATCTATTGAATGTTAATGACCCCTTATGGGCGTTAAAGTTGAAAAAATTGATAGATGAAGCAATTAATTGCATTCATCAAGCAATTAATTATTACCTAGTTTTCAAATCTTATTGCTTCTTAAACTCAATACAAAAAAACAATATATATACAAATGATAGCAGCGTGCAAGACCGCGAAGCGGTTGTAGCGCCTGATAAGTAAGTAAGTAAGTAAGTAAGCAGCGTGCAAAATGTTATTTATATTCATTTATGGAAAACAGTAGCATTATTCCATCAGGCGCTTTCACTATCCCAAATAAAAGCACAAGAAAAAAGCGTTGCAAGCAATTATTAGAAGGAATATTTGAAGATTTGCAAAACATAATTTATCATTGTGCCTGGAAAAAAAAATTACAAAACAAAGGCCGGTTCATTTCTACAGGAACTACTGAAAATTTATTTATTTCTGCTAAACGAGTGAACCTGAAAACGAATGGATATAATTTGTCTGTTTGAATGGACCAAAACCTTTAACAAGGCTTCAAAGTTTTCTTAACAATTCGCTGGATTTGAACATTTGAGTATCACTGGTTTTATTCCTAACTTTGAATTTTCTTATAGATGACCAGAATTCAAGGAGAGAGATTCTAGGATTTCACAAAGATTTATTTTTTTATTAAAAGTTATATTTATTGACCTAAACTTTGTACTTCGGTCTGTATCTCATAACTTCGCGTTAACGTTTTCGCTTGCAAGAGGTTACGGATAATTCAATTCGCTTCTTTTCCCCTGCAAACTGATGGCAATCGATGTTATGCTAGGAATCCTTCCACGAACACGATAACGAGCCAGACAGAAGTGAAGTCATACGGATGAATCCTTGTTACGAACAAACACACACGCACACACACACACACCCTTGGTCGTTCGTTTCAACTCGAATGCTTTGAACTTTGAAGCGCTCTTGATTGTATTCCCGGCGACTTGTTTCCGTAAAATGGCACCCGGAACGGATCAAAACCGGGTGAATGGCGTTTTAACATTTACTTTCGTGCCTTGTATTATTTTGGTCCATTTTCTTTTCGCTGTTTGCCGCGACAGACACGATTGCGAAGCAGTCAAGCATTCGATCAAACGTCACTGGTTTGAAACAGGCCTGCAATTTTGCCCCAAACACCCGGTACGGTAAAAGGCTAACGCGATCAAAGTTGCTTACACAGTTTGTCGTCACAGCCGTGCTAGCAAGAGTAAGAGATCGAACAACGGGTGGCAAAAGTGTTACAAACCGTTCTCATCCCAATTCCAATGCACGCGGAAAATGATAACCAGCAGCGTTTTCGGGAGGGTGGAAAATGTACGCTTCGTGAGACTACAAGATGCCCCACCATCGTGTTCTTATTCCTGGTAGCGTAAAATCGTTTCCGAAAAAAAAAAAATACACACGGATGAACGCTAGCGAACGTTTGTTTTCTTGGTTATCATTCACATCGCGTACAATTCCGAGCATTATGTAATTCCTGATCAAATATTCAAAACGTTCGGTGACGCATGAGAAAAGCGGAAAACCAGTGCACGTACCGACATAATGCAAAGGAGGGAGTGGGGGGCAGGTCGCAAACACGGTCAAATGAATAAAATCGGATATGCTCGAATCGATGGAGGCGCCCAGTACCTCACGCTTGACATCGTTGAGTTAGCCATCCCGGGATAGGTACGAAAAAAAAATCCATCCCCTTCGTAAGGTGCTTTTACGAACGGTTTCATGCACGGACAAAAAAGACAAC
>AXCM01009717.1:0-12400 GCA_000473375.1 Anopheles culicifacies
CGGATGTGAACGATTGTCTGCGGTACACAGCGAACAAGTTGGCCGGCTACATAAGACGTGGAATCCCTGAGATTGGTATTGTCGATGTAAGTACTACTGCGTATGGCTATAACGAAGAAGGAATGTCAGTAATTTGAAGAATTGACGTTAGGGAGATAGCTCTAAATAAGTTTTCTTAGTGCCACGATTTAAGGTCATGATCGTCTCTTGAACTGACTTCTAATAATACAGGGTTTATTTAGATGATAGAACATGCTGACAGCCATAACAAAAGGGAAGCAAATGATATCACAATTGCAGCACATGCTACCACAACGCCAGTGCCACAGTAGTATGGAACATGTTGTTGTTACATGTGCTGCGTTTGTGCTATCATGTGCTTCTCTTTTCTTATGGCTGATACCTTTGTCCTTTCGCGTGCAACAGTTTAGGTGTCATGTGCTGCATTTTTTGGCGAACACGCTGACGTTGTTCTATCACGTAAAAACTCCTTTAATTAAGAGTATACGAAAAGAAAAAGTTGTTAGTCTTAAACTACTATCTGGCCTATGGTAAAACTTTAATTGCAGATTTGTACATCCTATTGATTTATCGGAGAGTTGTATCGGCGCTGGACCTTCACACCACAGGCCGGGGTTGAAATCTCGTCTGGACCGCCCCCCCGTAGTGAGGACTGACTATCCAACTACGTGGTCTTATTAAGTCTCGTAGGCCAGAAGATGGCAGGCATGACCTAATAAGTCGTTACGCCAAAGAAGAAGAAGAAGAAAATCGATGTATTATCACGTCGATTTAGATAAAATGAAGCATATTTGTCTGTAAGTTGGTGGAATTATTAGCTTATGGTGGCTACACTATTAACTTAACTATTGCATTTCGTTAAAAAAAATCATCAGCACACCTCCAGTATGAAGACTTTCCTTTAAATCTCAGTGTTCAATTTTTAACTTTAGATCAATTAAAACATAAAATACTGACTCAGTAAGTGCTTATTCTCTACATACATGAGAATTGATGAGAATGAAATATAAGCTTACTTTCAACTACTGCAATTTACAGTCCAATAAGTATTAATTGAAATTTCTCCTAATCAATTCGTTGTGTAACACACGTGGAGAACAAGCGGATAATTAAAAAAAAAATACCGTATTGGTTTTATTCCGCTTAAGCAAACACGTTTAGCTGTCATTCGATCGATGCTAATCGAATCAATCATGTCATTCAAGCCACCGGGCTTTTTGACGCGAATCCAAGCGAGACAACGCTGACGTTGTGAATTAGTGGAAGATTTTCCAGTTAATTGATTCATTTACATTGCCTACGACCCGGGGAATGTGGGGGGATCTACAGTAAATCCTTCTACAAAACGTTCGTCATACACGGTAGCGAGCTTGTGTATTGCGCTGTATCGAGCAGCAGCTTGCGTGACGTGATTTATTGGAAAATAATTAATGAAGTCAAAGGTACTTGAGCAGTTGAATCACGCAAACCCAGGAACAATAGCACGTCCGACTGGTGCCGGGGTCGTTATGTTCATTCTTGCCGTACCGCACACAAGCATGATTGGCATACAAAAGTTAAACATTCTGTTACCCCCAATTTCCCCAATTTGCTGGTTGGGTTAGTGGGTCACAAAGGAGGAGCACTCGTTTGAATCGCCGGTTGAACTCTGGACCTAACTGCAAAATGTTCGCACTCTTGTTCCCAATTTCGCAGGTGGAGCCCGTCGTGGTGGATGAGATCAGTATCTCGCTGGGAAGCGGTCCCGACGGTTACCGTGCCAGCTTTCGCAATATCGAGGCGTACGGTGTAAGCAACCTGTCGATCGTGAATGTACGCTCCGACATCGACTCGATGCAGTTCCAGATGACGATCGAGATTCCGAAAATCAAAGCAACGGCCCAGTACCAATCGTCCGGTGTGTTGCTGCTGATACAGGCATCCGGTGCGGGAGAATATTGGGGAGAGTATGGTAAGTAGACGGCCACCTCAAACATCGATCGTTCGGCCATTTTTACAAGTTTTGCCTCTTATCGCATACTCTTATCCGCAGAGGGCGTTAAGGCAAAGACCTACTTTAAGGCGACCCCGTATCAAGGGGACGATGGCATGACGTACCTAACGGTCGATCAGACCAAGATGGACTTTAGCGTGAAGGAGATCAAGATGGGCGTGGAGAACACCGCGAACCAGAACGCCATTATTCGTGAGTATGCGTTCGTCGCCGTGCCGATCGTTGAAATCACTCGTTTCTTGTTTTTCTACGCTCGCTCTTATAGATGCCGCAATGAATCTGTTCATCAATACCAACGCACAGGAGCTGCTGAAGGAGATGAAGCCCCAATTACGGACGAAGCTGACCGAACATTTGCACTCCTTCCTGCAGCAGCTGTTCGATCGCATACCAGTTGAGCAGTGGCTGGACTAGTTGGCGTGCGCTACCAGCCAATTCCTACATCTTTGTGCTAATATTTATTGTACTTTGTAGTTATGAAAACAACGCGAATGAATAAATGGAAACGTTCCGTGTATCGAGCTGTCCGACTCGGAAGTTAAACAGCTGAACGCGTTTTTACTGTCGGCAATAATATTGATTCCCTCTGAGCGGCCGCGTCAGGTGTTTATTATTGGTAAATTATATAAAGCAAGGTCATGATGTGTGTACGAGTGAGTGATTTTGCTTCCGTGTTGCGACTGATTGCGTCTTGCAATTGAACGCTGTTTGTTTTTGTTATTAGTCAAAAGGTTACCCATTCAATTATTGCTAACCTTTTGTGCTGATGTACTTAAAAGGTTGGAGGTACATGGGGACATTAAAATTGAAAAATAAAATAATGTTAACCTTCGTGTACTTAACACTAATTTGTTGATATAAACACCCAAAAACAAAAACAATCACTATTAGCCACCCCCTCCACCCACCAACCCTCAATTGCTTTTCGCGATCATCAATCAATTTCATAACCCAGACAGTGTTGGGGAGCTAGGGTAAAGTTAACATAAATATTCAACACAATCCTCCAAATGCAAGTTTCATCGTGCCCAAAACACAAACGAGTTTCCACTGGAGCCCATAACCGATAGGCGCAAGCTACCGCGATTTGCCTAATCGTCGCGCCGGGTCAGCTCTAAACGGGCGTGTTGATTAATGCCTTCGTTGACTTTCATCACGATTGAACGAAGATGACCGTCGGACCCGCAACGAGCGCCGAAGCTCACCGTGAAGGTCAAACTGGTGGAGGATTTTGCGCACCATCCCAGCTTCCCAAATATTCTTCCGATCTGGTCAATTTAATGTGCAGTGGATGCTACCGGTTACACAGCAAGCTTACTCTAAGCATGGCAAACAGCAAGGAATTCGGTTCGCGTGACGTCAACCAGCACCGAAAACAAGACACTTGAGGTCTGTTTGTACACCGTACAGAATGGAAACAAAACAGTAGAAAACGTACGTAGTCATTGTGGACATTCTAGATGAGCCACAACAGATGGGTAGATCAATCAACAATTTCGTTTTCTACTTCTCATCGATCCTTTGTACCAAAAGTGCCAAAATAGGGGGTGCACCGGAGCACCTCTTACAACCATACAACCTAGCATTATGTTCTGAGTCATGTTATACAACTCATCCGAAATAATCTTCTTGGCTTTAGAACACAAACAGCACAGTAGTACGTCCACAATCACATCGTGTCTAGCGACCGACCAGCGATAAGCAACGTAATTGTCGATGCATAGTTATGCTAATAAGCAGAAGGCTTTGTAGCGCTACTGCCAGTAGTAACGGTGCTGGCCCGGTGCCAAGGGTTAAGTATAGCGATGCAATAATAATGAAGGCTTACGTTGGCTTGGAATTGTGCTAGAGAAAACGTGTTATCTTAAATCAAATTAAAGTAAATTAGTCGAACTAAATTAACTGTCTGACGAAGACAACGATTCGTTAGATGAAATCGTTAAGGGTTGTACAATGATACGTTCATCAATTAAATTAAAAGTTGGAGCATTACTTAATAAAAATTGTAAGTACTCAATAAAGTGCCTTAATTGTTGGTTAATTTACTTTAGAAACGTTTGCTACATAGCAGAGGATTTGGCTCTATACACTCTAGACGAGTGACAAGATCTATTCCAAAAGATCTTCCGCTTGTACGGGGCTGTTGCTAAAGACTAAACATCTCCCTTAGTACATTCCATTCCGACCACGGAAAACATTTAAGAAATGGTGCCATTAGGTTCCGTATCACGTACCGCAAAAAGGTGACCCAGCCATCCTTATCCCAGTCGCTGCAACTTGCAGGAATGTGACGCACGATCAGCACGATCTCGCTCGATCGGTTCGCACCCCACTGCAACTCCGGGTTCCAGAACCCAGAACCACCGCAAAACCACCACCAAACCTCCACATTAATCAGCACGGTTAATGTATTCCGAAACGCAACTAACCGATCACTCTCGATCGTTCGCTGGGCGGTTAGCGGACGCGGCAGAATATCCTAAACCGAGCGCCAGCTTCCACTCGTGTCATCCGTATGGTGTCACCGGCTTCATAGTAACTGCCCCCCCCTCCAATTTCATCCACACACACACACACGTTGCGCGTGTGCGGTATGTGTCAATTGGCCGCCCATCACCCATCCAGCCAGCTTGTTCTCGTACTCCCCACCTCCCCGGTTTTGTGCAGCCGGTGCACGATTCAAACGAAAGACTGCACGCGGCACGAAGGCACGAACCCCCAGCTGTTGTTGCTCCTTGTGTGTTTTTTTTTTTCGAACAAAAAAAAAACTAGCTACCTACTGCCCGCACTGATTGGCCGCGGTTGTCTCGCTCCGACTCCGGCTGCCCTTGTCGCGGTATATAAAACTTATGTTGCCGATTGCCACATCCAGTCGATCGCTGAAATTCTCACCATCATTCCGTTTCGGGCATTCGGACATTCATTTGCAAAAACGTCACCGTACCGAGCGGACACGGTTAGGGTGCGGATCAGACAGCAAACATCCCCAAACCGAACCCGAGTGCAGTGTGTGAACTGTGTGCGACTGTGTGTGTGTACGTGTGCGTGTTTGTGTGTGCGTAAATTTGTTTTGATTTTTATTTTTTGTTTCTGTACTTTCGTTAGTCTGGTACGAGATACGAGCTTGTTTTGGGGAGAGTTTGCTTTATCGGTGTCAGACGGCTTTGGTTTCGTAGCAGATCGGTGTCTCGATGCAGACGCTACACCTGTTTGCATGCAGTTTGACCGCTGTCCCAACAGCATTCCCACTCTAAGCCTAGGCCTAAGCCGTAGGGTTAATCGTAGATTGACGTTCGCATAGGTGATTGTTGCGCGATACGTGTTTCGTGTGCGGTTACCAAGTTGTTTCCCCTCACAGTCCCATTCGTGTCATCCAGAGTATTGCAAGTGTTGTTCTGAAGCTCTTCTGAAACCATCATCCTTTCCGGTGTGCACCAGGTAAGCGTAGTATGGCAATTAGTTTGCATTTCCACCATCGGCGTTGGGGATGGCCCGTTCGATTGGTTAATAGTCCCTGCAGTTGGCCATATGTCGTGTGGCGGCTCCTGTTAGATGGCATTTAGGAGGAGGTCTTGCGGTGTACAGTCGCACCGTGCCGTACATCAGTTGCATCAACTGCGACGACGAAGCCAGGCGCGTGCACCTGCACCTGTTTCGGTGCGTTCCAAGGCGAACCGGTGCGAATTTTCGCGTTCCATTGCGGCATTTGATCGATTCTGGCCGTGTTGCGGTTGGGCCGTTGTTGGGGTGATTGCAGCGCGCCTGCAAACCGTGCACGTGTGAGACGACGACGTGAATGCGACGGCACGAGATTTATGCTGCACTGCACTGCATGAAAGGGTGGTCGTTTTGGGGTTGTGAAACTCGGCCACCGGAGTGATTGGGCCCGTGTTTATCGAGTACGGTTTCGTTCTCTGGTGGAGGCGCGAGGTGGCTTGTGGATTGAAAGTGATCGTTGAGTGCTGGGAATTCTATCTGCACTGAAGAATCGTGAGGTAGCTCAGTGATGGTTTGCCACCCAGATGAGATTGAAGAGAATATATTTTTGGAATTCATCATTACATGTCATTTGAAAACAAAAATTCTATTTTTATTATTTTGTTATCAAATCAATCAATTTACTACAAATTTTTAAACGAACAATTTATGGTTGGTTATTTATTTGAAACTAGGGAGTATTCTTCCAATGTTCCAAGAGCACAAACATATGTTTCTTCGGTTTTTGCATCAACATTTGAAAGCAGCTCCCGCTGTCCACTTCGGCGGGGAAATTTCAATGACCCGCTTTGACATTACCACATCACATTCAAAGCAGCCTCATCGGCCAACCAAAACTAAGCCATCGGGTGCTTGCTCAAGCCGTCTTGTCTATTTTCGCCACATTTCCCTAGCGGAAACTCGGAAGGTCAGCCCGTGCCGGACTGGCCCCAGCATGATAGGCACGATTGCAAACATCATCATCATCAGCATCGTCGCCACCGTCATCTGCATCGCACAGAAGCATTGGAAGGGAAGAAAAATCCGAAAGCCTCCAATACCCACCCGGGTTTGAACATAATCCACCCCGAAAAAAAAAGCCGGTTTAACAAATTCGTTGTGTGACCTTCAACGGGTGAGTTTTTAAGCGTATCTGGGCAGACGTGTCCAGCGAGTCCTCCATCGCGGGTAATCCCTGGTAACGGGGAGCGAGCGAAGAAGAAGAAGACAACAAGGGCGACCATTGGTAGCGCAATGGTTTTCCTCCATCAGCGACTGGTGGCGCTGGAATGCAAGATTCAAGATCACCCGGCGACACCTAAAAACTGCATTTTCAAGGTTACCCAAGTTGGTTCCCCCTTTAAAATGTCCCAAAATGCGGATCCATTCGAATGGAATGTCCGTGCATCCGAGAAGGGTGCATTTGGCGCTTTGGATGCAGACAACAACAGCCACAAAACCCTCCCCAGACCACCCCAGCACGTGCGTCCAAGGGATGATGAAACGGTTGAGACAGGAAGGAGACTTGACCGGTTGGGTGGGGTTGGTGGAGCCGAGCAACTAGGTGCTTGTGATAAACGGCACCGAAAGCGATAAATCGATGGAGCAATCGGAAGACAGCAGCAGCAAAAAAAAAGCTTGAACGAAATAAAGACAACAACAGAGAGAGAGAGAGCAGGAGAGAGAGAGATAAAGCCCAAACAAACATAAGCCAAACTGTTTTCCAAGGTCTACTGATTTGGGCTTTTCTTTCAGCCTTTCTCTCTTTCGATCGCACACTCTCTCTTTCGTTACCACTCTCCATCCTTGTCGCCGTTTTGACGTTTTCATGATCACGAAGAGTGCCTTTCTTTTTCTTTCCGAATTGACTCCATTCGCTTCTTCAGCGTACGATATCAGCACGGTGGCTACTAAAACCGGTTACATCTCGATTCACTGGTTGCAAACCGTTTTGGGAAGGCTTTTGGGTGCCAATCTACGCACACGCAAAAAAAAACATTGTTTTCGTTCGTATGTATAATAACTGGCGAATATTAAGGATGCTATAAAAAAATACTATGCACTAATACTTGTTTTATGGGTGGGCTTATGTTTATATGGATAGGTTGAGATGTTCTCTTTCTAAATTTCTTAATATCTAGAAAAAAAATGTTCCAATTTTAGTAAGCAATACATAAGCCCCATTTTAGGTCTCCTTTCAGTTAAATTACAGTAAATAAAAGCTTGCATTAAGCTTTACATTATTAAGAACTTTATTTAAAACCAACTACAATCAACTATAATTAACCTTCTGCCGGAACATGATTCTACCAGATGAGAGAATTACTTTCGCTTTCAGTTTGCGGTTCGCCTGAGCAATAAGCTACAATACCGGATTGAACGGACTCGTTCTCGATTTCCATAAGAACGAAATGCTCGACACCTTCCCTTGACTTACCTTGACGGTGGTTTTAAGTTCTGCGTCCGTTTGTTGATCTTTTGATGCAATCCTTCCCAAGGTTCTTTGCCGTTCTTTATGTTGCCCCCTTTTGCTCAACTCAACCGAGCTGGTAGATAGAGGAAGCAACGAACTGTCGATTTCGTAAGCATCATCAGTACGGTTCGTATCGATTTCTAGCGCCACACGACGAGACCGAGCCCATGCTTCAAATGCACCGCCGGTAAACCTTGAGATAGTACATGACTTCAACATCCGCACCATCGACGGGCCGACAAGGTGCAGGTGGCCAGCATCTGAGCGATGCACGAACGAACGAGATGGTGCAATTCGGTGGTTTTGCAAAATGTGACGTTTTGTTTTAATTCTGCTTGGGTCGCCTGACTTGGCATCTTCATCAAGAGACGCACCACGTACGGTGATTGCGGTGTGGTAAAATTCGGTGGAAATTGCTTAGACGATCTTTTGGAAGATATCGAAAATTGCTAGTTTGTAATATCCTCCATTAGCGGCATTAATAATTTTATTGATTTAATGGAATTTTGGAGATTAGATAATTATTTATGTAAATCATATTATGAAAATACAAAAAAGGCTATAGAAATTTTATTTTTAATTGCAACAACTCTATATAAAAATCAGTTTAGGTCTAAGGGTGATAGACCTTTAGCTACATCACTTCAGAATCACTCCCAGCCGGAGTACAAAGTTCGCAGGCTAATTACCGTCAGCTGTGAGAAAGTAATCCGGTCGGCATAATTGTTCTATCAATGTCAAGTTTCTGCGCAAAAAATCACCACCTTGCAGAATTAAGGATTAAGAACCCGTTTCTGTGCGCTCCCGCCTTGGGATTGTAGTAGATCAACCTTTGAAAACCACTTTCCCACACGATCGATCGCGCACTATCGAGTGGGAGCGCACAAGAACCTGTCCACTAATTATACACCGCTCGCCCCCTTTGCTATCGTTTGAAGAAAATTATCCGTTGCAATGAACCAACCACCCACTCCACCCAAACGGTGCGAGCCCTTCGATTAGTGTGTGTTTTTTTTCTATTTCTTCCCACCTCCCATGACTCATGTGTCCCCATTTATTTTGGCACAGCAATTAGAAGAAGTACGGAGCTTTTTAAAAATAGCCATGAAGCAAGAAAACCAAAGCACGGCACGTTTCGCGATCGGTTTTGCTGCGTTTGCAATTAATACAATTAAACAAGCACCGGTGAGAAGCGCCTGGCCATTTCGAGCAAACGAGAACACTAATAGCACCACCGGTAGCCTAACGATCAGGTGGATTATTGCACTCTGGCCCGGGCCCTACTAACGATGCCGATCATTGCAATGAACGGAAACTGACGCAAAGCATTGTGGAGGTTAAGTTTAAGGGGTTAAGTACCGCACCGTCAAACTCCATTGACGCCAACCCGTCATTGACCCCCATCGATTAGGGCTGTGACCTTCTGTGGGAGAGAAGCACCGAAGCTCCGGAAGCGCCATGTGACATGTGCGAAAACAACTCGTTATGAAAACAAATACAAACGGTAAAGGGGTGACATTAAGTGAGCGTTTAACTGCTGGCAGGGATGAAAGTGGCCATAATTAGATGACCTACGACTTAGCATTTGAGTTTAGGAAAAATAAAGTTAAATAAAATACTTTGCAAAACTCGATTGCAACCGAACTGTACAATTTTCATTCTCTATTCCATCTCTTTAGAACAAACAGCCAACATGGATAAAGTTCACGCTTCGTGGTTTCTAGTGACCCTGGTTGCTTTCGGTGCTAGCGCTGAAACGGTCGATCTCCGTAAGTATGACGCTCGCATACCATATTCGTACAACAGCACGCTCACCCACCGCTGATCCTTGTCTCTCTGTGTGTGTTTGTATGGTGTCCATTTCAGCCGAGTACCTGCACGTCTGCCACCGTGAGGATCCCAAGCTGACCGAATGCATGAAGGAATCGATCGAAACGCTCCGACCGTACCTGGCCCGTGGCATCCCCGAGCTGGACATTCCCTCGATCGATCCGATCCATCTGGGCGATTTGATCGTGGCGGAAAGTGTGCCCGGCCAGGGCGTCAGTATCTCGGCGAAGGACATCAAGGCGTACGGTCCGTCGAACTTTAAGCTAAAAAAGCTCAAGTAAGCCCCAGAACCCATGCCAGTTCGTTTGCTGCAGCTAATGCGCCCTTTCGTACGCTTTCGTGCTCTTTCACAGCGTTATCGAGTATGGCAAGATCTACTCGTTTGAGCTAGAGCTGCCGCATCTGTACGTCGAGGGTCGGTACGTTGTGGATGGTAGAATTCTGCTGCTGCCCGTGAAAGGATCGGGCAAATTTACTGGAAACTTTAGTAAGTAGCACATTGCGTACGATTGATCAAGTGGGACGAGTGCTGATTAATCGTTTAAATCCGCACAGCTCAAGGTATTGGCAGTGTGCGTATCAAGGGTGATCGGAAGCGTATTAACGGCAAGGATCATCTGTCGCTCGCTAAGCTCGACATCAAAATTCGAGTGTCCGATGGTCGGATAAAGCTGGAGAATCTGTTCGGTGGTGACCGTGTACTAGGTAAGCTTATTGGTTGGTTGTATCCCCACAATGGAACACATTTAAACCGCATCACTTGTGTTCTGCTTACAGGGGAAATCATCAACGAAACAATCAACCAGAACTTTAACCTACTCAGCACTGAGCTGATTCCGCTGATCGAGAAAGCCCTGCAGAGGATATTCAAGCGGACGGGTAACAAGATTCTCGAACGCTTCCCGGAGGAGGTGTTGTTTCCCTAGGCAGGGGAAAGAAACGTTACGGCAAACTACTGTAATTTGTGATTAGCTTTTTGCTTAAGGGTGTATTAATTAGTATTTGTTTTATGTTTATTTCACCATCACTGCGTTGATGGAATCGTATCTTTTTCTTTTCTCTCACACTAAAACACTTTCTTCCGTCTGTGCTTGCTGGTTTGCTAACGAAACGATGCAATGCTTAGCATCTTATGATTATTTTTCGAGCAGAATGTACCAAGATTGCATTGCAGTGGTACCTTTCGTAAAGCTCCCATCACAAAAACCTGCACAATGGTGGCACGCATTTTCATGACCTGTACATAGTAAGATTAGTGAAATTTGGATAACGATTTGGAACGAAATGGTTTGTAACGAAATCGTAGTTGTGGTTTTAATAAAAAAAAAGTATAAATAGATAAGTTTCCGATCCAAATATAAGCTATATTGTGCATTAGATCTGTTGATGACAATTTGATAATATTCAATATTCTGGTTTGTTATTGGTTTAAAATATTATTAATAAAATTTTTTCAAGAGCTAGAACATCAATAGGATGAGCGGTTCGGTGGCCGAGGAGATATCCTGTTGCGGGTAAATTCAAGTCACGGGCGCCAGAGATGGCAGGCCAAGACCTCTCGAGGTTGCAGAGCAAAAAAAGAAGAAAAAGAGTATGAATAAAATTTTAAATAAACATTATACAAGAAATAGTTTAATATCATAGATATCACTATAAAAATTTACCGATGAGAAGAGACAAAAATTGGACGAAGTGAATCTTGAAATGATGTTTTCCGAAACTATAAAAACGAAAGTATTTAAGCTTTCTTAAGTAGTTTTTGGGACTTTTCTTAATTTCCATATAAAACTAATCCATTTATTAAACAAATTTATTTTTTAATCGGCGTTATAAGTATGCAAGCGTTCGCTTGCATAAACTAAACGATCATCTGTTTTATAGCAAAATATTATAGCACGCTAAAGCTTCATTCGAAAGTTTCGCTTTTGAATGGCAACGTTTATAGATTATAGCACATATTATGCACATAAAATCAAGCTTGAAATAATCCGTTTGCCATAAAGATGTTCATCTGTCTACACACAGGGTTCGCAAATTTAAAAAAAAATACTATATTTTATATAGAATTATTTGCAAATACAGAAAACAGTTGATAATCACTAATAACAGTATGGTCAATGTTACGTTAACTAAAATAACTCTTTAAAAATTATAATTACGCAAATAGAACGTGTGATCATGCATTCGAATTACAAGCAGTATTCGTTCTATTCTGTGAGCATTGCACCGAATAACCGCAACGGTTTTGATGCTTCTCGAAGGTGTTTTTCTTATAGCTTAACAAGTGTTCTTCCACCAAACACTCCTTAAACCGGGCATTATCATTAATACCATTTGTTACTCATAAGCGATAGCGCCCTTTCCCCCCGCCAACGATCCTCGAACATGAACATGAAAGATAGACCATTCCAGAAGCAACATAAAAAACAAGCATAACGCGTGACATAACGTCACGCACGGATCGCAATTCAATCATGCTTGGGACGAATTTAACATTCCACACGGAATCGTTCACACCCTTCCCCCCTCTGTTTCGTATTCTCTGCACCGACAATCCGATGATGGTTCTTGCTGTTTGTTTCGAATTGAAAACGAAATGAAGTAGC
>AXCM01009718.1:0-11193 GCA_000473375.1 Anopheles culicifacies
CGTGTTCCGCGCGTCTTGCGTGTGACTTTTGGATGGTTTGCGCGGACCCGCAAAGCGTCGCCGAACTGACTGACCTGGCCAACCATTTCTCATTTTCCAACCCCGCTATTTATGCGGCGAATATTGAATTATTACACTTTAACAGCATTATTTTGCGGTTTATAGCGCTCAATGCGCGTCTGTGTGTGTGTGTTTTTATTGTTTCCTCGTTATCGGATGACGCTTTTCCCGGAAGTTGCGCCCGGAAACAAGGATTATAGCGTGTGAGTGATTTTTCACTTCCCGCACACAAGTAGGGATGATAGGTGTGTGCGTTCATTTTTTTCCAGACAGTCGGAAAGCATCAATTAAAAGCAATTTCGTACAATAAATTTGGGATTATTGTCTCACGCGACTGTAGCACGTGGTATAGCAAAGGTGTGTGGGGATTCAGTGGGCTTACTTGGCCGCTTGTTCGCGTAATTCACACCCGGGAGGCGAGGCCCTTTCCAGCATCCGTGCGAACGTGCAGCGTGGCAGCAATGGCAGCTGGCAATGCAGTAATGTGCCGTGCAGTGTCGTTGCCGTAACAACCATAAATCAGTGCAATATTGATTCTAATCGCAATGACATGGACCAAGCCCAGCCACTGCAAGGGCTAAGACTTGGGAACAGGGGGTTTGCTGTCTGTTTTACCGGAGAACATGATTAACGGAGTTTAGCTGAGGGATGAACACTTCATGGGCAATTGAAGACAAAGTTGCTCTCGATGGGTTACAAAATTGATTGCATTACTCTGCGGAATCTGATCAAGAGCTGAGTATTTAGAAGAATTAGCTTTAGTTAAAACTTACAAATTATTGTTGCATGAACTAGTCGATTTTACTAGCTCTAATGTAATCCTTGTATTATTTTTTTCATTATTCTAATAAATAATCAAGACTATCTCACTCGCACTAAAATTGATTGATTGTATAATTTTAATCTTTGAATTAGTAATAATTACAAATAATTTTTTTCAAAAATTTACGACTAGAAAATTGTCAGCAGAGCGCTTCAATTAAAAGCTGAATCTAATATTGCAGTATGTAGAATAATACAAACAACAAATAGAAATATACATAAGTCAGGCTCTTTTATGACTACAAGTTAGGAACATGAGTTTTATGGGATAGATTCGATGTGTTTCTTTGTTGAAAAAGATTTAAAAAAATCCTAAGGCCTCTTATCCCAAAATTTTTGATGATTTTGTAAGCGTCTGGAATCAAACTCTGCACAAAAAATAACAATTCTTTGGATTTCATTTTATAAGAAATACCATTAAAAAATAATACATCGCGTTTTCTCACAAATTCTACATTTTACGATGAAACAGAACTGGAAAGCAACATCTTACAAAAATGCACGATTAAGAATCTTAATTTTTTTATCTGCAATGAAAAATTTACAAGAATTAATTAGATAGATATTCTTTCGAGATTTATGATGGTCCATTCGTATTTAATACAATTTTTAGAGTTATTTTAATATAACAGTTCAGCTACTAGGAAGTTTTCCTGGAATCAAAAAAGTTTAATTACAAAGCATAATCCGGAATATAACAACGGCCAAGTTAAACAATAAAGTATACAATTCAAACTTATTGCTAAAGAGCCTGGTTTAACACGAAACCAATGACGAAATTCCTTAATGAAATTGTTAATTCTGAAAAATGTCATGAACTCAACTGAACAGAACTGATAGGTGCCATATACAAGAAGCTTTAAGCGCCATGTTATGCATACCTTGTTCCAATCAGAACAAATAAATAGCGTTAAAATAATCCAAACAAACCTACACCGAAAGATGCCTACAAATCACTAATAAACTATCTTGAAATCGAAGCAGCTAGAAAAAAATGCTACAGAATTGAAAATTTAATTTTAAATGAGTCCAAATTGATAAAATCGAGAACATATTGAATACTTTGAGCTAACAATTTTGATACGTTTGATGTTTACAGAATAAATTGAAAAACAATCAATTATAATACGATTCTACATACGCAAAGTTATGCAAAATATTTAAGCAATGCACAGAAGAGTAATAAGTCTTCAATTGTTTTTATTTTTATTTATTTTAATTAAAACAATTACACTGCAAATAATCAACAGAGCTACAATTTTTTTATAATTGAAAGCAAATAAAACAAAAATAAATTGACTCAACACAAACACATTTGGAAAAATCGTTCGAAACATTTTTATAATTTATTGTTTTACTCGTTATATTGCTAACACCAAGAAACAACTAGCTCCCTTTCTGCTACACTCTGGTGGTACATCGCATAATCACAACCTTGCGCCATCGGCCATTAGCCAAGCGTAGCCCGTAGTCGTGCGAGCTGGGCATCCAACGCAGCGAGATTAAATTCCGGATCGCGCGGGGGATTCGCACGGATTTCCTCGAGCGACTTCAGCACATGGTCCGGTACTGGTGGTTCTACCGGCAGATGTGCTCCCTGTGGCTGGAACCCGTACGTATCGGCATTGTACGCAACGCGGTACAGCACACCGTCCGGTCCGGTGTACGAGTACTCGCCGGCCGCATTAGCCCCGTCGTAGCTTGTCTGCTGTGCCGCAATACCATTGCTCGTCTCGTAGCGATAGTTGTACGCACCGCTCGGGTCGTGGTTGTGTTCCTGCGCCAAGATGACGGCCTGCGACTCTGCCGTACCGAGCACCGGGCCACCAAGACGCTTCTGGGGAGCAGCCAGAACGCTACCGCACACCATAACGGTGGCCAGGATAAGCTGTAGCAGGGGGGAAAACAACGAGAGAGTTGTGAGTTAGAATGTGCGTGTGCGTCGTATTGCAACCTGCAACTAACCAACTTGCTGCACATCATTTTCGATGAGTAAGAATAAAGCTTTCGAAACCGGGACTGAACGAACGAACGAGCTGACAGTGACTGGTGCTGGTTGGTACACTTGTCGGCATCTTTTATACACACCTTCCCACACACACATACACACACCTCGGAGCGGGCTCTACCGCTTGGGCTTCAGGTTACCAAATTATCCTCCTCCAATTCCGTCCACCGTCCGGGGGACCCGGTTTCCGTGTGAAGCTGGCTGCAGTTGGATTTCCACCCGCGAGAAGTATAAATCCAGCGCGCTTCAACCTTTACCCGCGCGCGCGCGTTTGGAGGCGATGATGATGTATTTTAGTCATCATGCGATCATCCACCCGGGGTTTGCTGGAGTTGACTTCTTCATCGTACTAGCGTTGCTCATCTCGAGTGGGGAGGAGTTGCACTGCAGCTTCTACCGTAGCAAATTAGTCGATTAAATGTCACTCGCGTAAACACGCAATTTGCTCATGAGCCCAATCGGTGTCTCGTGCTTCGGGCCCTCATCCAAATGTTTCCATAAAACGAAAAACGGTCCAAATGTTGACCTCCTCTACGTCGCGAACCTATTGTTCGTGCGAGAGCGATGTGTGCGGGTACACAGGTGACATGGTCCGCGATCTGTCCGATGAGATCCACTCATAACCGTTCACCCTTGCATTGCGTGCCTTGGACCCGTACCGAACCTGCAGGGACCGGACCGTGTTGCGTTTTTTGGTGAGTTAATTTAACATCAACTCTTGTGCCGACTCGCGCCTTGTTTCGCACATCGTTACTTTCGCAACCTTCAGATATTAATCAAAAGGGATCCACTCGCTCTCGGTGAGCTCCAAATCATTGCTATTTGTACACCCGTTGTTTGGTGAACGATTTTTGGAAACATCAAAGTTTTCGGGTGATTCCATCCCTACTTCTCACCGCCGGGTGAACTTTACCCGTGCCCAATGTGTTGCCAACAAATGTCGATCTGATGTCACAGGTGGTGGCAGCCATAACCCAGTCCCTGTCTGAAGTATCACAATGCGCTATAAGGGTGGACGGTTTTGTAGACACATCATTGTGATATATTTTTCAAAAATGTTTGACAGATCGCGTGAACTTACCACAGGTCTCTCGGGAGGGGTTTCGGGCAAAAGTTTTGATTGCAGCAAGAATATACGAAGAAGAAAGGTCAAGATGGCGGGGGTTTTCCTCTCTTTTGGAACTGGAAGATTTTGATGACGGTTTGTCTATTGCAAAATCTTGTGTACTTCGCCATTTCAAGACATCCAGGCTGAATGGTAAAGTTTGTTTGGAAACGCAACCCATACATCGGGGCGTCTGGCAGTCAGTTGGTATTACATTTGTAAGCAAATTAACGAGCTTAGAGCTAACGAAGACTTTCTACAGCAAAAAAAACAAAAACGTACGAGAATATCATTTCTATATCATCTTTGCCTCCGTATTCGCATATACCCCTAAAACGGACGAACTGAACTTTGAGGAACTCAGCTACAAAGACCGCCGACTGGTAAAGGTCGTGTGTGCCACCCGACTTCGGTAGAGCAAATGTCAAAATCATGTGAGTCACTTCTGTAAGAAAAGGGAAGGCAGCAGGTTGGCAGATATAGATATAACCCCACAAAGTCTTCCGACACCACATCAAAACCCGCCAGTTACAAGCTAATCGTTACAAATTGGTTTCGTCTCAATCGCACGCTCGCAATAACACTTCTGGTGTTCTTCTCCGTGCGCGCGCGTGTTCATCTTCCATTCCCTTTGCATGTCCACCGATAGAAGCACAACGAAAAATCATCTTTTACACCTCAGCTGTTACCTGCATTGTGTGGTCGGGAGTTCTCATTTTATTTACATTCTCTCCACCTCGCTTCGGCATGGTCTACTGAACGGTGTCTAGAATCCGGTTTGTACTGGCCACCCTTTGGTTGGCCGTGCCCAGCAGTGCCCGGAGCATTTATTGAACTATCGCGAAAAAAAACCGGCCCACGATGTGCCGCTCATCATAATCATCAGGCCGAGCTAGGGGGCAGCATATTTCACTTTCAATTAAGTACACTATTAGTCGGTGACCAACACTACACCGGCACTGCTGGTGGAATGTTGCAAATCAATATCAAACTCAATACCACCCGTCCACGATGCGCGATGGTTGCGTTTTAATTCCACGCTCCGTCGCCAAGATGGGATCGGATGCGGCCACGGGATGGTAAATTCTCTCACGGCATCGCCTGCTCCCCAGATCGCAAATTGTCAGTTCACGCCTGCCACCCCACCTGTTTGGTGAGAGGCCAGGGCCAACTGCCTGCGACGTGGACCAGCGTGGGGGCCCGCCATTCGTGCCGGTCGAAATTAATGGGCGAATGGGCGAAGTGCAAATTTTCGTTGCGCCGACTAAAAATGGCAATCGAATAAGGGGTGTGGAACATTCGGGATCTTGATACGGGGTGGCAAGAGTTTAGCGTAATGCTTAGCAAATTGTTTAATTTAGTTTCACATTTTATCGACCAGAGCCGTCTAACTGCTTCCAAGAAGAAATGTCGATTCGGTGTGTCAAAATGTCCCGGAGCCAACATCAAACATGCCCCACTTTAATGGGAAACAGATGATCCCTCATCAGCTGCCCGTTAAAGGCATAGCCGGCGAAGAAAACCCAGCCCACGTGACGTGCGTTGGAAAACAATTCACTTACGCATCCCGAACACGTTCCGGTAATTTTTGGCTGATATTATTTATTACCACAGCCGGTTCTGGGGAAGCTGTACCGCGTCTAAGGAATGGGCATTAGCAACCTTGCTTCTTCTCGTTGGTTTGGACTTTTTTTCCTTATTCTTTCTTCTCCTGCTTTACGGGCAATTCTTCAATATATTCCACATTTGTACCACGGGACGTGAAAAACCCATTTCGGGCTGCTTCTTTACCCGGTGGCTCCATCGTAGGCCTCAATTTGAGGCGGGCACGGATACCAAACGTACGGGCCAAACTGAGAATAGGTGACGAAACAGAAATGATCCGAGTCCCCTTCAACAATCCTTCACGATCCTGGGCCTTTTTTCGCTTCCTTTTTTTGGACGCGACAATACTCCACCGTCGCTCTAGATTATGCGTATCCGTTTCCACTTCGTTCCGTTTCGTTCCATTCGGTTGCGTAAGTAGGTTGATTTCGCATTTTCGTTTCGGTCTTTACCGTTGCTGGAGTTTCCTCAATGAAGGAGTGTTTGGATATTCTGAAAAAAAAACCTCCGTGTGCGATGAGTTGAAGTCCAATCAAACGCATTGCGGTGGAAAATTCGATATTCTTTGCTCAGTCGCTTTTAGTCACTTGCTCCAAAAGGAAGATATTAGGCGATAAGCTTTTTCCAATGTTACACTACTACCTTTATTAAGATGAATTTAACTCCAACTCTCTCTCTCTCTCTCTCTCTCTCTCCTTTTTGTGAATTAAAGTGATACATAAAGGTTCAAGGTTCTCTAAGTAGTTTGTCAATTTTTTTACGGTTTCCATCGTGGTCAATTAGCGCTAGTGGACGTACCATCATCTTTGTCGCCTGCAGTGACTCGAACGAACCACGAAACGTGTGCCATACATTTCCTCCCCTGGTCGGTTGTTTCCCGATCAGATACTCCGCATTAAGATGGCTAAAATATCAAACGATTAATTATGTGCCACTTCTATCCACTCAAAACCTTCATACTTACGCATCGTAACACTGCAGGAACCACCAAGCGCCATGATAAAACACCGGACAATCGTTCGTTTTGTGGTCGTACGTGCTAAAGTTCTTGCCCCTGTGCACTGCCAACGAATCACCGGCCGTTCCCTGTGGTTTGCCCAGCTTCTTAAGTGCATAGTTTTCAGCCTCACTTCCAATAAGAAAATCATCATAATGCTCAAAAGCCGTTACACCCTGAAAGTCTTCCAGCTCGATCAGCAGCTCGTGCTGCGGACCGGAACTCACTATCCGGTAAAGTTTCTCGAGTCCGAGCCAAAACTCGCCACCCAAATCACCGAACCCGTCCCGATATTCGGTCCAGTTACGGTAGAAGTCAACCGTACCGTCGTACCGCTGCTGGAAGATGATCCAATCGTCACCGTGCGCGTGATTTGCGGCACGTGTCGTTTTGATGTAGAACGAGCCATTCACCTTACCGTCCGGGTTTTGCATGTACACCTGACCGTGGAGTGAGATTTCTCGGAGCTGATGCTCCAGCCGAGCTACTTTAATTTCACGCGCCGAGGACACATTTCCGAGCTGTTGGGACACGCGGTTCTGTCCCTCGCGGACCTCTTTAAGCTCTTGGAGGATATCGGTACGTAGGCTGTCTATATTCTCGTTGGAACATCCGGGATATTGCAGTAGCTTTTCCTTCACTGAGCTGATATTCTGATGAGGCTCTGTTCCACAAACGGCACCTTTTTCTTCCAGCAACTCCTCGAGCATGGTCTGCAATTTGTCCCACAGAAGTTCGATGCTCTGATCGATGTGAAGCTTCAAGTCCATCATCTGCAGTCCCATCTGGGCGGTGTTGAGAGTGGACTCGGCGATCATTGCGGTAGTTCGGAACGGGTGTCTAATGCTGAAGCTCGCCTCATAGCCTTTGATCGTTACGCTCAATAGCACAAGCACTGTAACAACTGCTCGTGACGATGCCATTATGAAATGCAATCGATGAATACACTTCTACGCGATAAGAGCTCAGGTACAGGCAGGCTTGCTTTATATATTGGAAACAGTGAGGCGGCATTCGCGTTTCAAGTTTAATTAATATTTTGTTGATTAATGTTTAAAGAGAAACGTATAAACAGTTGCCCAACTACTAAAAATCCCGTTTGTTGAGTAATGTATTTTAAAAATCGACTTTTACTTCGAGTGGGTATAAATTCCTGCATTTAAATGACACTTTAGTTTGAATAAAAATGTGAGAAAATTAATGACGTAAAGCGTCGAAGAATTCACAAACTAAAATCGCAAAGTCATTCGGCAACAATTAAAAGACTGTCCTTGTAAAACTTCTCCAGGCGTCAAGATTTCTTTAAGGCGTTACATTTCTAAAGTGCTTCTCATGATACGGTGTGATAAGAGATGGTTTGGTAAGAAATTTGTTCACAGAGGAAAGCTGACTCGCCCGACATTATTCGTGGAAAGCAAAACCAGTCGCCCTTCGATAAAACAACTTACCGAAAGTATTTTTAAAACCGATCGATAGAAGTTGCTTGGTATTTGTAAACAATTTTTCATCATTTTCTATCATTTGCGCTCCCTTATTGCAAAGGGTAAACCCACCAGTTTGCGCGGTTTGGTGATTGGAAGGAAGTGTTTTTTTTTCTTCTCTCTCTCTTTCGCTATACAATCTGCTACCGCACGCTTTGTATGAGTTATTGAAGTTCCAATCAGCTTTGCTTTTTTGTGTCATAGGATGGCCCTCTTTCGAGGTGTTGATTTATTTCGCTTTTGATGTTGAAAAATTGATCCAATGAGTGAGGGAGAATGTACAGCTTTTCGTTTCGCTCGTGTTGTGATAATGATGCGTACTTGAAAAATACGTTATTTTTGTACAAAATTTGCGTATATCATTGTTCAAAACCTTATCTAAGACAAGTGGAGAAAATAGTTTATATGTTAAAATAAAGGAATAACAAAAACAATGTTCTTTTAGTAAAATTGTGACAAGAAGAATCAAAAGCAGAGAAAATAATAAAACGTCCATAAATTACGTAACGCAGAAATAGCAAACTTTTCGACGCTTATGATGGGAACTTAATTAATTTCCGTAAAACTGACCATTTTTTCTTCCCAAATGGCATCTTTATTTTCAACGTCTGTGCTTTCTTTAAATCTATAGAATCTGCGATTGCCAAACAAATTGTTACACCATTTCTTGGCAGGCATGCATGTGATGCAAAATATATTTCACATTTTTTGGAAATTCGGTTTTCCAGACTCATCTAGACTGAAAAGCAATGCAAACTGCATAATTGCGCTAGTTTAAATAAGAGAAGCAATTTTGGAAGAATTCTTGTAATTTCTATAGAATTACTAATAATAAGTCAAGTATATACCCCATTGTAGAATATATCTAGCTAAAAATCATGTACAAATGGGTGAAAAAATTCGCTCGTTACAGGAATTCCATCAAACATCATATCCTTCTATAATTCTGGTTGGGTTTATAGTGTTTTTTAACCTATTTTGTAGATATGATTCTTCTCAAGTGCAATCTCGACTGTTTGCTATTTGTAGTCTCAATGCGAACCCTAATGACTGCAATGATACACTTGTGCCTCGCTCGTTAATTATACCCCAAAGGGTATCTTGTTTATATTTGTGAAAGTTATGAATTTGTCGCGTCGTTTCGCTTGGCCCTTTTTCTAAAATCACTCCATGAACTGATTTTAAGTTGTCCTGAAAATGGATAATATCAGCAAACAAAAGAAGGTTCTGAAGTTCTTCGAAGAATTAAATTAATTTCACATAACACACAGCAAAACCTCCCTATTCGAGCGTAACGTTATTTATGGACGACGCCTAAACATTGATACTATTTCTCCCCACGAGCTGAAGCAGCTTTTAGATAATATAGCTTTCACTCCATTTTGTTACTTACGGTTCGAGGACATTCCATCGTTTGTGGGGTATCGTTTGTCACCAGAGTAAGGAAGTGAACGGACATCCATATCGCAAAAGACACAAAATCAGTGTTCAGCAAATGGAAAATGGTTGCCGGTTCGATGAACCGTACTGAATAATGATAAAAAATATATTATATTTGTTAACCAAATTTGGATTTGATTACATTAAATCTGGTGTATAGAAAAAAATTATTATACATCCTGTACAGACGAGAACATGTTTCGAATATCAGCTGTTTGCTGATTATGATTTGATATGGTCGTTTTCAGCAGCCGGTGAAGAAATGACGTCACTTTTTTTCCTTTTTCCTAACGGAATAAAATCTGTATTGTGAATAATAGTACTAATAATGATGGTTTTCCCTTTACTCCGCTCAACTTCTTTCATTTCCTCATTTTAATGTATCATCTACACTCACACATACGTGCTTGAAGTGGCCAACAAACCGGTTGCTTCTTGTGTGGTGTTTCCGACACTCGCTGCACTATGCACTCCACACATGAAACCCATTCAGCGAAAGCTCTTCGCTCTCCGTACCGCAGCATTATCCATGAAGAATGGTTAAAACGTTTCCTGGGCAGGGAAAACTTGCCACCAACCCTTTGGCAAACGCCGTTCAACAAACTGATGAAGTTTCCCTTTTTCCTTTTTGTTTGCCATTCTTCATCAACAACACCGCCCTGCGGCAACGATACTGGGGGCGAGATGGCTAGCTAGTGCTGCAGCCGTAAGCATGATAGGGCACGGCGAGCCACAACCGGCGAGAAAACGGTTCCTTCCTACTTTTCATTTTACCTCATGGTGCTCATTTTCCTATTCCGGAACCCGGTAGAATGACGACGTTTTTCAATGCTCATTTTCCAGCACCCACCCACAGACGCACACACGTTGGTCGCACTGGTCCGGAAAATGGTGCACCATAAACGTGATGGGATGAGGTGTGGGACGGTGGAAAGCAATAGTAGCATTATTATGAATTATTGTATGCTCTATCATAATAGAAAATCATTTCATATGCAGTTTGCGTTCCTTTTCACTGCTCAGACGAGATCCTTCGCACGGATTGGTCTGTGTTGGAGGGTGGCCATTTTCTTCCGTTGCTCCATTGGGGTTGCTTTGAAACAACGGAACAGATGACAATGGCTGAAGCGGAGAAGCGAAACCCTCCGGAGAATGAAGCAGTTTGATGGATTTCCTCATTTTCCCTAACCAGAGAGACACACACACATGCACACATCATATGTCATTTGTCCCCAGAAACCATCGGAGCGTTCAAATACACATCATCTTCGACAAATTATCCCTTTTTGTTTTGCTTTTTTGTTGCGAACTCGATCAAATATTTAATATTTCTCGCACCGTGCACAGCTGGCTCGGTGCTGATTTTATTCATAACGAATTTAATATTGTACAAGTATTGCGTACCGGCGTTCGACGTTGATCATCCTTATCAAATCGAACAGCACGCGCTGGGACTGGGGAATGAATAAAAAAAGCTCACCCCAAACGAGGAAAGCTCATACACTTTGCCGTACAGCAATCAGTCTTTTGTTTTTGCTTAACTGGCGTTTCGGGGTTTTTTTGTTCCGTTGGCTGGGGACGGGGGAGAAAAGAAGTTCACAGTGGACTTTTGATTTATGCTTCTACATTCGTTGGCCTGTCCGAAAGACCCAGGCTTAAAAACATGCCAAACCGG
>AXCM01009719.1:0-10150 GCA_000473375.1 Anopheles culicifacies
ACAAATTCTTCAAAAGACACCTTTAAGTTTGTCTTCTTTCAATTGTTGCATTACAAACTTTTATATACGTAAAGAAGATTTTACATTTGAATTCCAAAGGAAGAGAATGCTTTGAAAATTGATTTTCCACTTCTTAACTATGCTGGCGGTAAAACGTTTCTTGGAAAACCCCACGTGTATGGTAGATTGTCCCTACTTGTACGTGTACGTAGCCATATGACAAACAAACTACAAACGCTAGTAAAGAAAATGGTTGTAAAACAACGAGCGACGATTTAACTAGACGTAGCGGTTATGTCACAAATCATATCGTATGATTTTTTAATGAACTTCACCAAGTACGGGGCGCCTCCATTTCGAGCGTGGCTGAACCATCCGTGGGCCGTTTTCTTTCTTTCGGACTTTAACTCCACTGCTGAAGGTTTGTGTGAAACGATGTGAAGAATTGCTTCACGATTGCCGAGGACATGCCGAATCGAGTGCCATTGTTGGAAGAAATCGTCCCCGGGGGAGAATTTCGGGTGCCATCTTGCAATCGCTTTGTTCCCATTTCCAAAGCATAATGGCTGTGCAGTGAATGGAAAAATCCAGAGGTGACCGATATGTGTCTTAACAGAACCATCCGAAGAGGATAAGTGGTTTTTTCAACTCATTCTCGTGTGCTCTCTCTCTCTCTCTCTCTTGGGTTGTCTTTAACATCTTGTTCCTGTTCTAACAGCTGCACTGCCGTGTGGTGCAATTTTGCTATGAATTTTTCAGTACCATCGCTTCTAACGATTTGCAAATATGTGACACATTCGAACCGGGGTTAAGGGTTATCGTAGAGTGTATGCAAAGTGAGAACCCGGAACGCATCGTACCGGTTGCATCGAAGAACGAGCTGCACTACTGTATCGCTTGTGCCTCTGCTGGAGCTCGTACTTTGTTCACTTTCGTTGTAGAATGTTTCTTTTTCATGTGTGTGTGTGTGTGAGTGCAAAAGAACGGTAACGGCTTCTTGAGAAATCGTCGAGCACATGTACATATTTATGAAGCAAATTCTATGCTATCCATACACGGTTTATAGGCGCCTTGGACTCTGCTCATCAGCATCAAGTGTTTGTCTTCGGATAATGGGCACCCATAAAGGACAGAGTTCGAGCGATCGGCTGAATATGTACGTACACGAAGTAATGCGGAATTGAACGCCCGCTATATAAATGATGGTGAGAACGCTTTCGACGGTTTCGGGTGTTTGGTGGTCGACGTGGGACGGGGAAATGTGGCTGGTGGTCATCGTTTGCTGTCAACAGTGCATTTGCATTAACCTCGAAGGATGATAGCGAAACCACCGAAATGGCCAATGGGTAGCCCAACGCCTCCCCAGTAACTCCCCACCACCGGCTCGTTGTCGAACATGTCCATCCGGTTCGGGTGGTTTCGAAAGTGTGTCAACCTTTTCGCCGGAATGCAGGGAACGAGGGTGGGGAAACCGTAATGGCGGAATGGTAGCGGTACCGTGCCACTTAAATGTAACCGAAAAGTCATGTTCGCCATTATTCTTCGGTGTACAAAACATTTAATGTTAAATTATGCAAATAAATCTTATCCCCCGCAGTGATAACATAATGGACTCGTGGAACCCAGTACCCGGTCGGTCGGTCGGTGTGCGATCCATTTCCTGGTCCCATCCTCTGTGCCGCACCTCCCCACGCCCGAAACGGTCGATGACGGTCGATAAGGGTCGGAAAGTGATGGTGCTCGGTGCGGTGCCGTGCAGACAAAGCACCGGGAAAGCAGATAGTGTAACAGTGTGCAAATCTCAACCACGAACAAGGATACGTACTGTTTGTTGTTAGTTCTCGCAACGAAAGTGTCAAGCAGTGCGAATGTATAGCTCAAGCTGCACTGAAGTGTCCTTGGGTGGTGGTGTATTTCCAACCGGCCGACAACAAGCGCATCCCTTTTCGGATGGATTCGCCAGCCAGTCCACATCCACAATCGTACCCGGGAAGCGTGGAATCCCGGCTTACCCAGGGTTTTACGGTGAAGGCACTCCATTTGAATGCAGCACAATTGTGAGCAGCGTTCGCAATTGCATTAAAAACTTGCTCATCTTGCATGCTGCATCTCTCGGCTTCATTTTATCACGAGTGCGGAACATCTTCTCCACTGGCAGCCATTTCGATTCGATAACATTGTAGGAAATATTAAACGCATCGTTGCTGATGGTGACGACTGCCCGCCGGTAACGGGAGCAGTCGGTGCGCCTCGGAATGCTAATAAGCCAATGATGTATCTTCGCTCGTCCTGACACATTATTGTCGCCTTTGATAACATCATGCCTGGCGGGTGTGTGTGTGAGTGTAGTACACGGTCGAGGAGCCCCATCCGTACAGCTAATCTTATGCAAGTTTTAATGACAATTGTATAACTTTCCATCGTTCCTGCCGCGGAACAGCACGACGACGGCATTGGTTGTATTCTACGAACAAAAGGCGAACGTCCATTAGCTACCATTGGCTGTGCAAAGGGTGGTAGATGTCGGGAATAAGCTCTGGTACACAAGTGGTAATGTCTAGCTGGGTGCTCATGTTCGCTTAGTGATTGAATCAACTAGTTAAGCATGTTTAGTTCTATATTTGGTTAAATGTGTGTTCTTTGTTGCCTTTCATGTTGCACTTATCTGGATGAAGAAATAAAATATTTAAATCAGGCTGTTGTATGAGAAGCTTTTATCCAATTTCTAAATGAAAAATAAATTTTGTAACTGCGACGGCAGAACAGTGTTATGAAAGCCATGCGGCAATACCACTATCCAAATGGGCATCAAATATTGTTTAGTAATTGCATTTTAATATTTCTCTGTACTAAATATATTTATAATTTGTATGAAAAATGTTAAAAAAAATAAGGTAATAATACACTGCGTACCATAGCCAGATGGAAGAATTATATGTCAGATACAGCCCAAAAGATGTTGGTTTCTTTAAAAATAAAACATTATTTATTTTTTCAGACCATGGTTTTCTCTCTTTTAAGTGTTGCATGTTTATGTGTTTTTTTTCCGAAAATTCCCTTAGTTTTTGTCGTCTTTGTTTTGGTTTCAGACCGTTCTTTATCAATTAGCACAGTTTGTTTTAGCTGGAATTTTAATGAAAATAATGTATTATACAAAAAGGATATGAGTTTTATGTATAAAGTTCCTGGCTCAAATTTGATAAATACCATGAGAAACTATTTCATTAACATTCATTTAAAGTTAGGTTTGGTTTATAAAATTAATGAAAATAATATTTTATGTGTAAATTATCGTAAAAATTTGTATTTGAAATTTTGTTGCATGATTTTAAAAACTCTATTTAATAATAAAAATAATGTACTTCAAAAGTTTCCAAATAGTTATGTTGCGGCCATCAAACAGCTTTGTTTGCATTAAAAATATAACTATGGATGGGAAAGTATTTAAATTTTAGAACTATAATCTTTTTATTTTCGTGTCTCCTAAACTGGTTGTCAAACTTTTTCTAGTAAAGAGTCAGCTATCATAATATTCTATTGTGAATGGAATCAAAAAGTGCCTAATTGCGAGTGTATAAACTTCAAAGCTAATATAAAATAACAAATTTTGCAACCATCCTTCAAATAAAAAGAGTATCGTAACTCTTCATACAATTTATAAAATAGGAAAATTGGGGCAATAATTTAGTAAAAGACATCTGAACTATTGTTATTCCAAAGCCATATGTGGCTCACAAGTGGTACTTTGTCAACATTCTATTGTTACATTGATCGTTTTGTTTGTTTTTTTTTTTTGAAATAAAACTCCTTATCAAGCATCTCATATTGTTGACACGTACTTAATTTGATTCGACAGATTTTCAACCGATTGGTGCAAAATGTGCCGAGTCTCGAATTTTCCATCTTCACACTTCACAAGCAACGATTGATCAGATTTCTTCCACTTGAGCGCCCGCTCCTTCCGTCCGTCTCCGTCCCCGTTGAGCAGCTAACGACCACAAGTGGCTGTGCGTAAATAATTAATTGTACACGTAATGCTACCGAAACCCGCCGATATGGGTGCTGCAGATAAAAATCGACAAACCGCTAGACGACAGGCACAACTCAACCGGTGTCGTAGCACCGGCACAACACAATCGTGGCATCGAGTTTCAAGGAATCGTGTTAATCGGATAGCAATCGAAACTGATGCTCGTGCGTCGATGGGGGAGGCAAAAGGAATGGCCCCAGGTGGGCTAAGGATAACATCGGCACCACTCATCAAGGCACGGTATGCAAAACAAAATGTGGGCCGCCCGGTTTGGTGTGGGCAACGGGACCACCGGCAAACCGGGTGGTCCGGCACTAATTTTCCCATGATTAATGGGACCTTAAGTGTGTAGTATCGATGGGACACCGGAGAGTACAGGCGATTAATTTGTTGTAGCAGCACTCGAACGATCGGGCGGCGGTGAACCGCGATGAGTATCTAATTGCTTTTAGATGAACCTGATTCGGGTTTCGAGTGGTTGAGGTGAGCTGGGTGTTTATCACTTGGCATTTGGCAATGAAGCATTTTTTTAAGTGTAGCTATTAAGGGAGCAATCGTTGCACGAATGTTAAATAAGAATGTGCTTCATTTTTCCACTTAAAAGCTTTCATGCTTGAGTATTGTGTTTCGTCTTTTGGTTAAGCTACTCGAGAGATACGTGAGGTGATGTTTTGATTCTTCTTTCTTTTGATTTTAATTAATTTATTTTTTCTTATATTTATAACTTTTTCTCATTGTTTGAATAATTTTTCTTGCTTCTTATTTTTGCTTTTTCATTTCAAAAACCTCCCTTCAAAAATGGAAATTTATATAATTAGCCTGCTGTGCTCTACGAATTAAAAAAGCCTTATACGATACTTAATTCTTTTGTTGTGTCCTTTTGGTTGGATGTTTCTTTACGAGCCAGCTTCAAAGAAGAAAGCTTCAAAGTTTTCAAATTGTTTCCTACAAAAATTAGCTGAATTTTAAGCCTCACCCTGGCCGGCGCACCTTTAGCTGACCCTGCGCACGCCCGCGCTATTGTATTGACTTTTAACTTTCCTAATCACGAACCACTTTCTCAACACGCCCTTTTGAGCAGGGCTACAAACCGTACTCGTTAATTGGTGTCGTGTTTTCTTACATTCTTTCCCCCTCCCACCGAAAGTCTGTAAACCGTAAATCTTTGCCCATCACGACAAAAAAACAACGGGTAGCTAACGAATCACGGCAAGTATGCACGCAAATAAAAAGAAAAAAACGCACAATATAAAAGAAAATGGTTTCGGAGGAAAAGAAGTAAAAAAAAAACTTTTCAGAGCGTTGGAAAATGGTTGTGTTGGACGGGGGAAAATTAAAGCTCAAGTGGCTGCGTTTTTTTTGCTTTTCGGGACGAAACAAAAGCGAGCTTTCCGTTTTAGGCCCGTCCGTAAAACGAAGAGTGTAAGTGTATGTATGTGTGTGTTTGTGGAAAATGCGGAAAAGAGGGAAAAAATACAGCACACACACACAGCTACCGAGCGCTTAAGCACATTTCCCTTGTTTCCGATTGCTTGATTGAAATGGTACACGAGATGAGATGGGCGGAAAAGCGTTTGGTGCACACACACATAGGGGAAAATCACCCCCGGGAAAGGTGACGGAAGTGGGAGACGTTTCAAGAAGAAAAAAAAAAGAGTGTCGCTAACGAGAGATGAAAGCAATGCCGTTTAATTGTTTGAATTACTTCGTTTGGTCGTTGTAGTGCGCTTTGTTGTGTTGCTCGTGTGAGGGTGTTGCGTGGTGGCATTTCCGTTTGATGTCCACCGTCGGAACTTTTTATCCTGCCCCGCCGCCATCATCCCAACCACCCGGCTGTGCGGGAATTGCATCTCGTGCAGTTGCAATGCAATTGCAGTGCAGTGACCGTAAGGCAGGGCAGTAACCAGGCAAGCGCGCTAAATACAATTTTGTGGTTGCAGGCGAGTGAAATTACAGCACACGAATGGCGGAAATGGTGTACAAATGGGGTGCACTTGGGGTTTTCTTTTTCCATTTCGGTTGTGGTTATATACTATTGTAGAATGCATTTCAAGTTGGCGAGCCCGTTTGTCGTATAATTCTTGTTTCGTTTTTTTTTAAGTTGAACATTCACTTATGAACAATCGTGCCTAACATGAGAGTCACTCTTATCGTCCCGCTAGCTATAAATTAAATTAGGAAAAGATTTTAAAATGACCAGTTATAATACTGCGAAGCTATTTTATTGTAATAAAAACCAAATTAACGACTTGTCCGTCTTACAATAGCAAAACCAAAAGATGGTAAATAATATTCGATTATTCAGCGCAAAATAGAAATAAAAATTAAAAATTAATTTTACATCATAAAACCACAAAGTAAACTAAATTCTTTAGTTTTATCAAAACTATAAATTAAACAATTAATACAAAATTAGTAATTATCAAATAATTTTGTTGAAATCATGATTTTGTGTTTAATAGCAAAAGATTTTAAGAGGATAGTTGAAAACTGATAAAATGATAAAATAATTTAGTTTTGCATCAATAAACCAAATAAAAAAAATAATTATAAGCAAACTAAAAATTACATGATACATCCAACAATTTTATTTTTTTAATTATTTTGGGATGGTACTACTAAACGATCATAACAAATAATGAATAGAAGAATAAATCTCCAATTAAAAAGGCCAAAAGGTAACATTGATGAATTTATTTTTTAAAAAACCATTAATTACACATTATTCCTTAAATAGTATTAATCATCTAAAGCCGATTTATGTATTATCTGTAATCCGATTATCCAGCAAACGATGAATCCCAAAGGGCATCAATCAACGACCAACCACTACGTTTGAATTCAAATCACTACAATCATAGCGTACATTTTGTACCATGATTGCCTACCTTTAGGCGAATAATCCTTAAAGTAGATATATTTATGTTTTTTTCTGTTTAATTTGAATATTTGCCTTATTAAATCTGCTAAACTCATGAATTTAGCTTTTGGAAGGCATCCCAACGACTAACTCAAACGATAAATGAGCAAATATGGAAACAGAATTAATTATTCTGTTAATAAAATGTAAGAAAAATGGAAATAGAAACGAAATTAAAGGAAAGTGTGGTAATTCACTACGGAACAGGATTAGTTGACAATCTGTTCATTTATCCTACCCGTTCCAACCGGCTACCGTAAGGTCCCCGGAGGATGAAAAGTGTTGTTCCGTTTCATCTTTACTTGCCGCATCCCGTTTCCCGTTGTACGACAAGCTCCTAAACGTTAAGCACTTATCCAGGCTGGCTGAAGTAGAGTTTTGCTCCAGTTTAGTGCGAGCGCTCCTTTTATCGCTCGGAGTCGGTAAAGCATGATGAAAGGTTTTAAGCCCTCGCACTGCAGCAAAATACCCACCTCCATCGTTTCTCTCCCACCCGCATGGAGAATGTAGTTGTTTAATCGATTGAAATCATAAATCGTTAAGCGAAGCAATCGAAAGTAGCGAAAGCACTCGAGTCGCTCAGGGTTTCCTTCCCATCTCACCCAGCTCCCTCCCCGCAAGCGCCAAAGAACGAACCTTTCCGACCATTCATCCTCCGACTTTCGTGGGCATTGTGTGAAAGCGAAAAAGGGTAACGAAACGCTTGACGGCGCGTTATGAAACCCGAAAGGGAGGTTTTTGTTGTTGTTTGGCTGCGAGCCAACTGCCGTACACGGGACGATCCTGCTCGTCGTTTCGGGCAGACAGAAATTGAATAAAATGAAAACGTTTATAGCAACATTAAACATAAAATTAGATTGTTATTGAGCGGGTAACAGCTACACAGCCTTCCCGGGGTGGGTGAGCCCAGGTTCGGCCACGACCGCCCGACTCCTGCCAAGGTTGCCAACTCTTCTACTATCGTTCCCTTTTTTGTTTGCTCTACTCCAAGGCAAGGAGTGGATGGTTGGTGGTAACGGAAAGGAATGGCGCGCCCAATTCGATTGCTGCAATCGGAAAGATTTCGGATCCGGTTACGAACTCAACAAAAGTTTTCCATCGTTATGCGGTGGCGGCGTTGGGAAGTTTTGTTGCCTTTTCGTGTTTAGGGTGAAAAACGGGCAGAAACCTGGACGGTACGGGAACGAGTGCGCAAAGAAGACACCTTAGATAACTGAGTTTCCGAGCCGAGTTTCATCCGCATCCCGTTGCTTTCCGGGTATTGTACTGAGGGCGCCTGGTAAAGCCTAGACTCTACATAGCACCGGTGGGAATTCCAGTATTGAAAGGTATCCGATTTGTTGGAAGAGAAGGATACTTTCTCTCTCTCGCTCTCGCTCTTTTGCCAACCGGATCAACACACTGCAATAAAGCAGCAATAGAAGTATGAACACGGGTACCCAAAATTAACTGACAACAATGGCCGGCGGTAGGAATATGTTGATGTTCATAACCGTACACTTTTATGCGAGTTCGTTTGATTGCGGCCACACGATGATGATGATGATGGTGACGCGACAAACGAGGACGGCGATGAACCGAACGGTGGCAGCGAACAAGGACCAAAATTGAACCAAATTGAAAAACTTCCCATCGCCGAAAGCCGACTGGCCCGGTGACTAGGCCTGTATGTGTGTGTGTGTGTTTCGGTGTTTTTCTTATCTTGCATGCAGCCAGTTACACAAATTTCGCAGCATATTGAAATGATAAAAAGCGAGCAGGGCTGACAAAAAGCAATAGAAAGAGTTTTACACCCGACTCCTCCACAAAGAAGGAAGTAGTTAAAAGCTCCGACAAGCGAGTGTGGGGCCAAACATTTTTATGCAGCTCGTGACCAAAAAGAGTCGAGTAAAAATGGCAATTTTCATCGCTTTGGCAGTAGCAAGTGAGCGACAAGTCTTCATATCAGCACTCGCCCCAGCACTGTGCAGGCTTGCGAATGTTTATGTGTTTAATTTTTCACCGAATAAAGCCGCCAGCCATATGAAACAGTACCATTTGTAACGAGTCAATGCTTGCCGACGATGTCACTCGCATGAAGCGAAATGGAAATTGCATGTGGAAAGTGCCATTATTCTGAGATTAAAAGGCAATTCCGTAATTACAACGTGCAGTTGTGTGTTCGGTTTTACAATTTCACAATTTTTACCGCACATTGGAAATAAATGGAGTCATTGTGGCAAGAGGACAACTTTAAGGCTGCAAATCCCACTGAACGTGGGAAAAGAGAAATAGAATGGTTTATTTTGATATTTCATTTCTTTAGAAACATATTTAATGCACATTGCACTTAAGAAATGCATCCAGTTTCTTGGTTTCTTGCAGTTTGAACTTTACAATTATATTGATGGAAAAGGGATTTTCCCTTCGGAGTTCTTCGTTTGACATTATATTTTTCCCAAGAAATACATCACACAAATGAGCCATCATCTCCCATCAGCAGATTGCTTGCTGTGGTGCATCTTCTACAAGATTGCTGAGGTCTAATGAAACCAAAGATAACCTCAGATAATGCTTCTGTAAATCCCGTTTGAATTGCTTTATCAGGAATTTAAATGTATAATCCCCCTTTCTCGAGATATTCTGGTTGGGTTAGCCATTTGTTACACAGTATTACTGGAAGGATAGTAATTTTTATTGATCCAACCCACATAGAATCATAAGAGATCATCTCTTCGGGACACTCTTCATAAATAAACGAAGATCGGTACTTTATTGTAGGTTTTGAACACGTTTTGATTGAACAACGCATATAGACGACAGACTCTTCAAGATGTGCCTGGTGAAGCTTGCCGCGACCACGCATCGACAGATTATAGGAATTTGGGTGCATGAAAAACAACTGCCAAAGACTGAAACACCTCACTAGAAGCTACTGGCAACAGCGTATTGAGAGATTCGTCCTACAGAACTAGTGATGTGCAAACTGACTCAGAATGAGTGTATAAGTTAAATCATAGCAATGAACAAGCTGATTTAAATCATCATGAAGTGGTATTTCAACTCACTCATAATTTAACTCTCCGTGTCGACTAACCACTCACTCAGTAAGTTTTGACTCACTCACTACGTTTTAACTCACTCATGAGTTAAATAACTCATTGGTGATTTGACTCTCCATGCCGACTAGCCACTCACTCACGTTTTAACTCACTCACTAC
>AXCM01009727.1:0-10298 GCA_000473375.1 Anopheles culicifacies
CAAAGAGTAGTTCCTCAGGATCCTTTTCATTATCATTATCTTGTATTGGTTGAAGAGGGAGTCTCAGAGTTCCTGTTACTTTACATAAAACTCTATAAAACCTTATTTTTAAACTGTTATCTGCCTTAAGCGATCTCTTTACTAAGGTTTTGAACTTCCACGATTGTAAATTATGCTCCCCAAGAAAGACTCGCCATCAAGATCTTAAGGGCAGGTGTAAAATATGATCTCCGGTTATGATCGGACCACAACCCTCTTCAACTGAGCGATCTCTTCTTGGGTGTTCTCGTCCGATAACGTGTGTGCGTGATTGAAATCTTCACACAAAAGCGTCCTGCTACCGCGAGGGTTCAACAGTCGTCCAGACCCCCGGTTTGGTTCTTGGACTCCCTTTTATAATTACCGGCGATCAATCAAAAGGCGTCGAACAAGGGCTCAGCCGGGACCGGGGGGAACCCCCCCCCCCCCGGGACAGACACGGCCTTTGCAAAGCGTTACAACCAATTATCGTCAATCATCATCATTATCGTCATCATCATCATCAACAACTGTCTTTCGTTGTTGTGCGCGGCAAGTGCCCCACAAGAACACTTTCATTGTGAATGCGATTTTAATTTCTTACTCTCATCTCCATCTTCTACCGAGGGATGGGAAGATTACCGTATAAGTAAACGATAAATTGATTTACTAAATGTTGCTCCTAGGGGTTTTGTTTCCCTTTTTTTTTTATTAGCAGAGCAACTCCAACATCACTTTCGTAGGTGTCGCGTAAGGTTATGTCGTCCGGTTCAGCAAGGCGTTAAAGTCGCAAAAAGAAAACACAACTCGGTGACATTACGTCATCATCGTGCCGTGTGTAAGATGCCCGTAGCTGCTGGTGGTGGTGGTGGTGGTCGTTGCTGCCAGAGCTGCTCAAGGTAAATGGAGGCCGTCTCGCCTGTAAACCCCCATACACCGCGAGAGTTAAGTTCCATTTTTGCGACTGTGTGCGAACGTCTTGCTGTACGGAGGCGAACAAACGTGCGGTCGCGCATTTCCTGTCTCCAGATGCTTGAGGTGAATACATTCCACCGAAGACTCATCGATTGTACCCAAAACATGTGAAATGTTTAAATGCCCTCGGGTGCAAACCGATCAAAATGTCAATCGCCCGTTGGGACGAGCGTTACGTAAAGGGGAGAAATTCCAAGCCACCCTTTTCTCGAAACGGACAACGCTGCTGGTTTGGACGATGATCACTGCACAATGTCACAAATCATATGCACGCACTCACAGATTGAACCATGCGGGATCATGGATGACCTATGTAAGCAAGACCTGCTCACCTTGGTTCACAAGTAGGTGCAAGCTGATTGTGCTTGGAATGGAACAACCAACAACAGCAGCAGCAGAAGAAGTAAAAAAAGATGACTTCACATGCACCACACCAATGACAACAAACTTCCGAGGAAAACGTGCGAGCATTTGCTTAAGCGATTAAGCGTACGGGCACGGCCACTATGGGCGACGTCTTCATTCGTCCGTATCGCGCAATGGAGCAACAAACACGTTTCCAGATGAATTTCTTCCCAAAATAATCGTTATCATACAAAAACCGGGGATGGCCGTGATGTTTCCTTTCCTGGAAGCATAATTAGTTGAAATTTCATTCACGTCTCTCGTTTCTCGATGTTTTTACTGACTCTTGTTTTGTGGTTTGTGTTGCCGCTATGCGTCATGGTTATTGTATTTTGTACAGTTCATTTTGTTTGTCTCGTTTTTGAGATTGTGATGCATAGAGGTAAGAATTTCGTTACAGGTATGACTCAACGCAAGAATGAGCTGGGAAACGGAAAGGCATAAAAGGAATTCCTAAAAAAAATGTCTCAGGAGAGACAGTAGCATATGTAAGCCGTGCTTGATGCACATATTTGGAAATGTCTTGTAACACATATGGCCAATTCCTTTATGAAAAGTAAACTTCAATAAATTGCAAGAAAATAATATCCGGCGCTGCAATCAAATTATTATCTGGGTTTACTGCAGAAATGCTCTCAGTTCAGTGTCATGTGAACGGCCTTACGAGCTGGGTCGTCCGGTGTCAATCGCATGTTGTGCCCCATGACCTATGAAATAGTAAGTTCTTCGTACAGCTCGTACCACTTATCATTATAGCAACTACTTCATTTTCCTTCCACACATATTAGACCAAAAACCCTCCTGAAAGTGCTCCTCTCGTCTTTGAGAGGTTCGTCAGCTTTGAGAGGTGTCAATGTCTCAAAGGATTATGTGAGTCTTGCTGAGCTATTGAGGATCTTTTAAATTTCAGTTTCTCGCATAATGAAATTATTTTGAGAACACTTTCTCAGATAATAAAAAAGTTGTCAGGCAACCAGGGATCTGTAAATTCCTTAGATAGGCCGAAAACCAATTATGTCTTTGTCCTCAGAGTATTTCAAGATTCTAATTACCAAATATAAGATGAATTTCTAAGTTTTCACAGACAATTCGCGAACCATCTTCATCCTCTCTAATGCTAGGCTGAAGAATAGACAAGCTAGTCCATCGTTTTGGCGCAGATTCATGGTTTTGGTAGCCTTCAAAGTTTGTCATCCACCATCATCTACAGTCCAAAGGCACTCCTGCCCCATCCAGTGCCGGATTAACCTAAGGGCGAGGTTAGAGGCCGCCAGGGGCCTCGTCGTTCAGCGAGATCAACCCTCTAGCTTTTGATCAAGGACCAAGAAGTTGATAATGTTGAGGGACCTCAACAAACCATTCCGCCAGGAGCTTCCAAAGAGCTTGATCCGTAACTAGCCCCAATTTCTTAAAACTCTATTTAACTTTAATGTGGATGTTCCAAAATTCTAAATATTCTTCACTTGAGACCCTCGAATCATTGAAGTTTGCTCCTTCCGTGTTCTATGTGACAGATCTCGGTAATGGGGTAATGGAGCCCCAAATTTCAGTCCTTGGTCCTCATTCACTACATCTCTGGCATTTGACGTTGTTCATTATTATTTTATGCAAGAATGCGTAGGGTCATACATGAAGCTTACCTCAAAACCTGCATACACCCATCATAAAATTTGCATCGATTGCTATTGATTACAAATTTATGCATATTTTATAGCATATTCTTCTTCCCTCGCCAAAAAAATGCATCCATTTTTACTTATTTCTTCAATGCAGTGATTTTTTTCTCCTCCTTGAGACCACTTTTCCATATGCATTCAGTACATCATGCATTCAGTCGCGCGAAGAATGCATCCACTCACGTTATGCATAATAAAGTGGCTTCTAAGTATAACCCCCGGGCGAATCGCGGAAATAACAGAACCCGATGCATAAAGCCATAATAAGGTGTTATTTTTTCGTTCGCTCTCTCTCTCTCTATCTCTCTCTCTCTCTCTGTTGCTCTCCCTAGCTAGCTCTCACTTAAAACCACTTACAGCAGGGTGAGACCTTCGACGCTATTGCAGCTGATCGTATGCATTCTAAGCACACTGGACGCGGTGTGGGAAAAGCACAACAACATTTGTACCGTGTTGACTCAGTGTCGCACCCTTACTGGTACGACCCTGGCCACTCGCAAAACGCAAATAAGATGATTTCTTTGAAAATGTTCTGACTCATCTCGTTCACTTCCCCTTTTCCATCGTGTTTTCCGATCGCTTTCTGTCAGGTGAGTGTGGAATAAAGCAGCATCATTCTTACCTGACCGATGAAGATCGTGCCGAGAACAAACAGCACCGTTAGTGTCATCAATCGTCCCGTACGGCATCCGCTGCTAGCTGTCGCCGGTTGACGGCGCAACCCAACTCGACTCATCGTGTGGCAATCGGTTTCCGGATGCGCTCTGGTTACTGGTTTTCTGTGCTTGAGCTTTTTGGACAACAACACTGCCCGCATTCGATGCACCCTGTACACTGTTTGTTATGTTTTTTTTTCCACCACTCACTACAATTTCACAACACAACCGCCACCACCAACTCCGGAACACAATGGCTCGTTTGGAGAAAGCAAACCTAAACAATCCACTCCTCGCGAGAGAAGTAGTGTCTCACTGTTGGACTTTTCCCGAACTGACACGACCGGCAGCTGTCCGAAATGTTGTAATTCTTCACTGGAAACTCTTCAATTAAACTGACAGCACCCCCGATCTTCGGTTACCAGAACACGCACTGCAAAACGAAGGGGAAGAAACGATGATGAAACGTGTACACACGCGTAACACGCGGGAAACGGACGTACGAAATAGGGAATCGAAAGAAGAGAAGCGTAATTTTTTGGGAAAGATACGTTTAACGTTCTATTCACTTGCTTCACGCCAAATAAAACGCAACTGTTTCGTTTCTGAAAGAGCTGGATGGTCAACTACGCCTTACGGACCAGAGCTATCGTACGCTATCTAAAACCACCCGGTTAATGACCATAGGTGAAACGGGGAATCATTAGAACATAAACCGCACAATAAGTGACGGACGGCAAACCGTGGCCACCCCGGCCAGCTAGAGCTCCATTACCCGTGGCTATTAGAGCGATCATATGTCAAGCGAACAATAGCATCCGACGGAATCACGAGCTGTTCCTGGTGGCTGTACTATCATCATCAGGAAGGTGATGAGTCTCGGATGCTCACCGACGAGGACTGTCACACATCTTACCCATTTACCACAAAACTACTCCCCTCCGACCGAAAAAAAATAAGAATCAACTCCTGATGATGATTACGATGGTAATCTTCTCGCGGTGGTCTTCCAAAGGGCTTTTACTGCGCATCTCCCGAAGCATTCTAATGCGTCGGAAGACGAATACGTTTTAGAACGTTTCTATTCCCTCACTTTGCTTTCGTGACAAAATGTACCTTTGGTTCAGGGAGCGTCGTGGGAACGGTCATCTCTTGTTGAACGAGTCTTCGCCTTCCAAATTCTTGACCGGGTTTGAAAAATAAAACGCTTGTCACGCTGTCTCGCGCCCTGCCGTTCACCGGTGAAGACGGGGAAAAAGCAATCAGCCCGGTCAGCAATGTTAACCCCCAATCCCGTAACGTTTATTTGTAATTCAAAACTGTCAAATTTTGCCAGAAAAAAACTTCTTCCCTGAGTCTGGGTCTTCTTCTGGGCTGAAGCCATGTAAGAGCTCCAAAGCATGATGTGATGGAAAACGGTTAGCCATGCCAGACCTGTTGGCTCCAGGCTCTTGAGGTTATGTCTTGACGTTCCTCCCATCCTAACCAAAAATTAAATTCCCCCTTCAAGCAGGAGTCGTCTTTGGTTGAGGATTGGTGTCAGATAACAGAAGTTTACATTTCGCTCATTCCCGCGTATTATTCGCACCTTTCAGAAAGAGGGGTTTTCACTCAAAAGACTGAGGATATTAAATCTCCAGGTTTTCGCTGACCGAATGATTGGCATGCAACGGGAATATTATAACCCACCGGCTCAGTTTTAAGATGCAAATTTTGCAAACCGGCAAACACAACTGCTGGGACTGGGAGATGTCCTACATTCGGGGGAGGTTTATTTCGGCGAAGAAACTCCGAAAACCATCCACGCTGGGTCTTGTCATGCGTCAGCGTTTGCGTAGCGTAGCGGTTTTATTACGGTACAACCTCTGACCCGGATGGCCATTCATTCGGACATTTGGATGACGGTCGCAAAGCGTAATGGCATCAATGCGTGCTTGAAACCCTACCGTTTAATCGGTACACGCTTTTTTTCCTCACTAATGAACGTTTTGCGGGCGTTAATTGTATATGTTTGATTTTTAAAATGGTGTTTCGGTTAGTGAAAAAAGGTATCGTTATGTAATTTATTATAAAAAGAGCATTTCAAGAGATATTTAATTAATTTTGTACGTGAACGTTAAAAAATAATGCAGAGAGATATATTAAGAATTAATATCTGCATTAAAGATTATCAAAACAAATCCAAAAAATCTTTCAAAAGAGTCTAAATATAGTAAGGAAAATAGAGCCAATTACATTTGAAGATCATTTGCAAACCTTGTAATCATAAATATTTGAAATAAGACCTTTTATGGATCAAAACTTCCAAAGACAAATTGCTCAGAAACGAAAGACTTGAGCTACCAAAAATACAGCGACGAACCCTCGGGGCCTTCAAGAAGTCACTATCGATTAAAGATATTTCATAATCTCCAAACCTTCGTTGTTCACCCACCTAAAACAATCGCTAACGGCTCGTTAGTTTCATGCTTCATTGACCGTTTCCTGGTCCAGTGGAATCCAACCGTTCAGTGTGAAATAATAAAACAATCATCAACCGGACCGATCATTAATTAATTCCCCCGCTCGTCTCATCATTAACTCGTTCTGATGCCATATTGTTTTCTACTGTCACCCGGGAGACTGTCGTTCATGTTTTACTAATAAGTATTTACTTAATCGAGGCAAGCGATGAACGGGTACGATCAACTGATCGTAACGCTCGCCAACAATTCCATCGAAAAATGCTAGGTAAATTCCGAAAACATAACGATTTGCCACATTTTTAGCCGGTGAGGTAATGTTCGGATTGCCATCACGTCCGGGCAGGCATCACTGTCACCGATGCGGATGAATGAGTAACAAATGAGAAGCTATTTTCTCAACCAAGCAAAGCAGTTTGTTTTGCGGAATTTGCTTGTAAAAATCCGTTTTCAAACAAGTGTAACACGTGCACCTTGGTAGATGTAATTAAAGTTCCTGTTTTTTCTGCTACCAAACAACCAAACACATCTCACACTGGCTGCATCGCGAACGCATTAGCCACCGGATGATCGCATACCGGTGATTTGAGCGCGTGGTTAAGCGAGAAACGCAACACGCGGCAAAAACAAATGCAGAGCACCGGTAAATTAGGTACGCGGTCCAACCGACCGAATCAGTCACTTTCGGTTTTTAATTCCAAATTATATATTACACATCGTAACACACACACACATATTTACACGAAGAAACAAGCAAACACAGACACAACATGAATTCCTTCCACCCCCTTTTCGAGTGTGTGGGCGTGGTGCTGCTCCCCAGTTCCCCTAGGGTTGGAGGTTTGATCGCGTTTCGCTTCGCTGATAGTTTGTCCCTTCTGCGTACATTACGTAATGATGCCCTGGGTTTGACCAGCGAGTGCCATTTACGGACAAACAGCCGTCCGTACAGCGCGCATGTTTGTTCCCCCTGGCAGCACGCACGCAGCTCGCTCGGTCGGAAACGCAACAGATTCCGCAGTAACGTCGCTGACGAACGTTTAGATCGGGCAGACACACAACCACAATTTCAACCCGTAGCTGCTACCATTACCACTGCAGCACCGACGTGTGGAACGACAGACACAGGCACGGTGAAGATGTTGGCCAAGAAACGCGCGCCACTTCAACCGATCGTACACTTTCTTAAAGCTCGCGCACTCGCGTTCTCCTGTTAGAACTGTCAAAAATTCAACGAAATCACGGTTGACCTTCTGCGTGAGATGAGCCCCCCTTCCCATTGCATAGAGCGTACGAATTTATTTACGCTCGATTTTGGTTCAGTTTTCTTTTCCAGCGACCTCCAGCACAGCGAACGCTCATCTAAGAAAACACTCCATGCCACACAACTCCCGGAACACAACACAGCTTCGTTCGCAGCAGAAAACGGAACAACAACTTCACCCTCCCCAAGTTCATCGTGGGGCTCTCTGTACCAACGGGCTCCAAAACGGTTAGCTCGCGGGAAAAAGTTGTTCACTCACTGACACTGTTTTGCTTTTCACTTGTGCACGGCGCTGGGTATTTCCATCGCCCCGTACGATGAAATGCGGAAATCAGCGCATTCAGGCTTTGTGTGGTTGTTTTCGAATGAAACGGCGAACTAAAACTACACTTTTCACGTAAGTTATTTTTTGCGTTTTTCGTGTTTAAAACATCACAACACTTTGTGCACGGGTCGGAATGATCGTTTTCAGACGAACTTACCGTGTGCTACGTAGCACGTACGACGTCTCAAAAGCCTCAAAAGTCGGTCGGATGCGCGTTTTCGATGATCGCGACCTATTCACGCGACTTGTTCACAACAAATGAAAAAAATCCATCGTTGGGCTCCAACGTTGACGATGGGGAAGGGCTCTTAGCACACACAGTGTGTTCGATCGTGTGAAATGCGTGGTCATATTTTGTATTTTAATGTGAAGAAGGGATGCTTTTGTGTCACAATAACATGAAGTAAATTTAACTTCAAGCTGTGTATTAGTACTTCTGATATATTATTAAAATAATATTTAATTGATTTTTATTTTATTTGTAAATGGTTTGAATAAGCGTTTATACAACATTTAACAACATTACAATAATTATTTTTTATTTTATTTCATTTGCACTACGATTAAGAAATTAAGAATTTAACTAGAAAATGCTTTGAACGTTACATCAAACAATTAAATTAAAATATTAAATTACTCGTCAAAAGTACTATAGTGCGTTGTGTTTGTGGCTGTATTGGTATGAATGGGAATGTTGATCGCGCACACATACACCTGAACCGTGATGGGGAACGCATACATTCACCATCAGTGAGGTATTTTCTGCTATTATATACGCACAATAGCAGACAAAACAATAGCATGAATTTTCTCTCGAAAACGTTGCTTAAAACTTATAAAACACATTTAACAATTTTATTAAAACTTCAAACTCTTTCATCAAATATCATTTTTTAAAGAGAAAACATTATTAACTGAATTACAACTTTCTGACAAATTTAAGTTAAAATAATGCAAAAAATTGTTGTAAAATAAATATTTACAAACAAGTAGCAAATGAAATTAGCATAGCAATATCACAAAATAATCTTTTATGACCATTATTAGACAGATGATCCCCCCTTTAATTTGATTTTATTGAAAATGAATAATTTATTCGAAAAGCTCCAAAAGGATTAATTATTTTCCTTCTAATTGTATAATTTCCTCGCATTCAAACGAGTTGCAGGGCCCTGTACCGTTTATGGCATCTTTTATGTTTGTCGACTAGCGCTCAATTTTATAGTAACTCAAACAACGTTTCGGATTTGAATAATAACCGCAATTTGTAAAAGTAGTTGTTTATCGGACGATTTTTTTTTATATGAAAACATGAAATTAAGTGAAAATAAAATTAATTTTTCAGTATGAAATTCAATCTATACTTCAGAAATGACTATATAGATTTTATAATAAACGTTTTATTTAATTTGCAATTTAATTAAATTTTTTGTCTAACAGTCTAACAAACGTTTATGAATCGCAACAATTTTCCCCCCAAAAACTAATCAGCGTTGGTGGAGAAACACTTACATTTGGGTGTGTTAATTTCATGTCAACCAGCATATCGGACCCTTCTTCCAACAATCGATAAACTACCCTTCCAGCGGGGGAGCGTACATGCGCATTGCACTCCGTTTCCGATATTCTGGACGTCAAATCGGTACCGCAACCTGTAGGGAAGAAGCTTGCTTTTACTTCGTCAGTTCCACTGGGTGCAACCAGATCACAGAACCTCTTCACATCTCATCTAAATAAGTTGTGCGTGAAACTCCGTCTTCTGCTAATTATACTCCAGCGTAAGTAATTGTTCCATACACGCGCGAGTGTGTGTGTAAGTGAAAGCAACACAAACAATTTTCCCGCGGCAGACATTACTACTAGGTGTCAAACTACGTGCTCGAAAACGAAAGAAGCTTCCGTGGGAAAAGCTACTAACTTCATCTACAAACACATCCCATAAAGCGTTCGTGAAAAAGGGCACGCAGCTTTCTCTCCCATTTTCGTTACTCTCTCTCTCTCCCATCGAGCATTGCGATAGTAGGCGTTGAGAGCGGATGTGAATGTGTGTAAATACCCTCTCCCTCTCCCGTGCGTGATAGTATTTCTCGTGCCTGTGTGTGTGCGTTGGTAGTGAAACCGACTACGACTACTACGACGACGAAACGTTCGTGTTATCCTCCACTGCCGAATATGAAAGGATAGCTGTCAGGAGCGTCGTGTATAGAAGATTTTCATTCTCGTACCGTACCGTGTCGGAGAAAAACGTCCCGTGCTGTGTCCCGTTGGCTCTGTGTGTGCGCGCACTACAAATCCCAATCAGTGAAAAAAATCTTTCCCAATCTTTGCTTGTGCGCTTTCGTTGCAGGTGTGTGAAAAGTGGTAGCGCCTTTGCGGTGAAGTGAAAATTTTGGTTTAGTGTACGGTGTACGGCAAACGGGTCGCTTGGGTCGGTAATCGATTTCAACTGCGTTAGGCTTTCCAACACGTCCAAACGGTTCATCGTTTCGACACTGGCGGAAAGTTGAGAGCAAATAC
>AXCM01009728.1:0-10136 GCA_000473375.1 Anopheles culicifacies
CACCTTGGTATTTGTCTCTTGGGTTTGGTACACCTTTTCACGCAATGTCAAACCAAGGATTTGACAACTCATGGCAAACATCAACAAACGGTTTGTTTACATGCCTCCTCATTAGTCCAATTGCTCGCGTTTCTCCTTTTGTGTGAGATAATCCGTCCCCACCTAATCTGTTTCTAACTTCACACAAGTAAGTAACACTCCCTGCCCTCTATCAGCTACCGACAGCAATAAAGCCACATTAAGTAGATAAGAATAACTCGATTAGCCATGAAAAGAGTCGTTCGACGGGTAGAGAGTGTCCCTCGTTACGAAGATTTATTGGTGTCTTGTCGTTGTCTTGCTTCACGTGAACACGGTTGAGGAACTTTTGAAAATGCTACCTTCGTTGTTGCTTTGTACATTTTTGGGTAAGCCGTTTCAACTCCATCATTATACGGACGCTATGTTTGTGACCATGGTTGAAATATTTGTCGTAAATTGTGTTTTCCATACTTCTTTACTTACAGTGCTCTCCACCGCAAACTCCGTGGCTGATGCAAAGGCAAATCTTACGAAAATAACATGGGCCCATGCAGTGAATGATGCTGAATTTTTAACCCGTGTTTTGGCAAGTAGGTCGCAAAGTCTTTATGCTTTGCAATTGGAAGATGTATGAACTAACACGTAATTGCATTATAGGCGACATTCAATTCATCGAGGCGGACATTTCGCTCGGTTATATGAAAGACGATGTGAACAAAGAACGTGAAATTCCTATTATGGCTCATCCACCTGCTACGGAATCCGATATATCGCTCGAAACCTTCCTAACCCGTATTCTACAATATAACCGTGAGAACGGGAAAGACACCTCGAAAGTGAAAGGCGTAAAATTAGATTTTAAATCCATTGGAGCCTTCGAGGGTGCCATCGATATCATTCGTACCAGCTATGACATGAGCTCATTTGATACGTGGATCAACGCGGACATTTTACCGGGACCGGTTGATAATACTGCCACCATTCCAGTGGATTTTACTCGTTTCTTCGCCGCCGCTAAACGTCTCGGAAAAGCCACACTTTCAATCGGTTGGACCACTCGATGGGGTGCGGATTTTGTGGATGGTTCATACACCGATCCGCAGGTTGATGCAATGATCAGTGCGATTCGTGCAAACAATATCGATAAGGCCGGTAACGCCATCACGTTCCCCGTGAGGGCGGGAATTGTGGCAAACAGTGTGAAGAACATGATTCGTTTGTATTGCGAATTAAAGGACACTAACGATGTAACATTCACAGTATGGTCGAGTGCAGATGATGCTGTAAATGTCGAGAAGCTGCGGGAATTTATTTTCACCGTAGGCCTAGACCGCACGTACGTTGATGTGCCGGAAGATTTACACCGCAAGCTACATCTGGATGAAAACGCCTTCAGCAATACATGCAAAAAGACGCTTCAAGCTAGATGCTTCGAGTAGATGCAAAAGCAAATTTTTTTAGTGGCCAGCGCTGCCGATTATACTGTTCCAAGGATCAAATATTTGACTTTGTTTAATAAATGAAGTTAAACAAAAACCTCACACAAAATAATTCCACGAATTAAAGTCCTTTGGCCACTGGAGGGTTGAATCCGAAATGCGCAACTGTCATTCGGCTGACGCACTGAAACGTCAATAGCCAGCTGTTTTGCAAAGTGTTTGTTTATTTTCGATTTGGAAGAAAATACAGCAAATCGTTCTCGCTACACATCTCACAGCAAGGTAATTCCGATTCCTCTACTCGTACCTTCTCTGTTTCAGGATCATGGCGCAGTTTTTAGTGCCCCCGTACATAGAACTTTCCGTTGCAGTCTCCGTATGGTCTGTAGGATCTAGTGCAATCGGACGGGTAACAGTGGGATCCAAACGAAACTCCAACTCGACAGGCTTCACGTAGTTTGCGCGCATTTCACTGACAAAACCTTGGTTAAGTTTCCTTTTGAACACCGGAAGTACCATCCGTGGCTGTAGTGCGTTCGTTGGTTTAGGGACCCGTTTGCGCTCCTCCCTTTCGGTCCAGTTCCAAAACGTGACCGTATCGTGCTGATGTTTCACGTGTGGTACAATATCCTTCATAGTGGTAGTGAGGTAAGGATCCACCAGCCTGGCAAATCCTTTGGCGTTCGTGTATATAACCCCTTTCGGACGATCAACCGGTTTGTTGCAAATTTGACCGAAACGAAACGATTCGGCTGGTTCCGTAATGCTACGCGTTTCGTCGGATGATCCGTATCGTTTCAACGGTATTCTTACCTCTTGGGCAAGTTTGGGCTGGGAAGATTTGATGTAGTTCAACCTGTCGGTGCGATGAATTAGGCCAGCCTTATCATCATATTGAAGGGGGAATTTTTCTCTAAACTTTTCAAACGTTTCCGACATTGGTTTCCAATTGTACTGTGACTGTAACGTCCGATAATTGCGTTCAATGTTTGATAGCTGGACCTGTATTACTATAGTTTTCATTGTTAGTTTATATAATTTTGTTTGTATTCCCATTTTACTTACTTTTCTCGCTGTCCGACATGTTGAACTCCTGTACTTGTCGACTGTAGGATGCCAATAGCAAACTGCCACCGCGAGTGTTCACCATGACAACCTTGTTGCTATGATGTGAAATATACCCCGTTTACTATACACATAGCAATCAAACAACGCAGCAGTATACAACGGTTTACTTTTTGTTATATTTGGATTTTCCGGGAAGCTTTACGGGTGTAGATCCAGCTGCAAATACTCTTTTCTTGGACTGTTTTGAAATTTTGCGTGCCTTCCGAATAAGCTTCTTTTTAGGAGTTGGTGTATGCTCATCATCCGTATCATACGCAGCACTGTCGTCATATTCCATGCTATCATCACTGGAGTCTGATTGGAAAATATTTTCCGCATTCGAAAGCGTCTTGCGTAACCCGTGAAGAGCAATGTCTTCGCTTAGCACGCGTAGCTTGTTGGAGAAATTACAGTTTTCGAAACGCGAATAATTAACGCCAAGCTTGTACATTCGTTGTTTTCGATCGCCAAAAATGAAACCAAACTGCATACCCTTATCTAGTCCGTGCAGGACGCCTAACGATAAACTGCCATCATCTTTCGATGCCCATTTTCCCTCGCACAATTTCTCCACCCTGAATATTAAGTCTTCCAACGAAACTGCAAAAAAAAAGGTCAAAATCAAATTTATCGAACCTGTTCGTGCAACCGAATATTCTATACACTTACCAGCTGTTTCGGCTTCTTGCAAAATGTACAGTACTTGTGGTAACATTATTACGCAGTACAGAAGGCTACTTGCACGTTGCAAACAAAACGAATGAATGATGAACGAGTAATAGAAGCGGCGCATAGGAAATGCCTTCTTGATCATAAACGTATTGCGTGGTCTACCGAAGCTGCTCTGTTTTACATCCATTCGTCAATTGTATTTTTTTTAATAATATAATCCGGTTTTATCATTTTAGAACATGGGACTACCCGATTTACCTGGCCAGCCAGAAGATGATAGCAACTTTACAATGGACGAAAACAACACCGTTCATCTGGAACCGATGAGCGACGACGAAAGTGACAATGAATCCTTCGTAGATGCAAATGGCTATGCCGGTTATCAACCGTTGAATATGGACGAACAAAATCAAACCAATCGAAGGACATCATTAATGGAAGACGATCTGGAATCTGGTGTGGGTGACGGTGAACCAGCTGGGTTCGATGCGGGTAGCACTAGCAACGCAGAATTCCTTAACGTCGACGTATGGAATGCACCACGACCCAATGAACTAAGCATTGAGCTCGATTCATCAAAAGCCGCAGAGGTAAGATAACGAAAAATGCATAGCTTATGATAAAAGAACAACATTTATATGATGTTTTCATTGGTTTAACTTGTACAAATTAATTACATCACGGCATATAGCGGTGTACGTTTCACGACACATAGATACATCCCTTTTTAATTTATTAACTAACTCAGAAAACACCCAGAAGGCACGTATGTAACGGAACATGTTTGGGGAACAGAATAAAACGTATTACATAATACACTGACCATGAATGCTATGCCATAGTACGCATAATTGCTTCTAGAATAGCTATCCAGGGTATTCAAAAGAAGCTTCAAGAAGAAGTCTATTGATTATCTCAAGGCGTCCTTCCATAGACGTACGTGCTTTTCGTTGAATTTGTGTTTCTACATACTCCCTCCAAACAGGATACAGTTTGTATTATTCATTTTCATTCCGATCAACCCATGGGACATACTGCCCCGCAAGGACATATGCGTGTTTTCGATTTTTGTTCCTTTTGCACCATATGCCAACAGTTTCAGGACAAGAATTTATTGCATCCCCACAACAAAAAAAAACACACATTACCCTTCCGGTTCCGGTACTCAAGGCCAGCGCTCGGGACATCACAGTGGTCCCAAAGGAATGGACATCAAATAGCTGGAACCGATGAGACACGTTTTTCATTACCAGGTTCCCTCTGTTCCTGGTTTTGGGTGCGATTTTTTAACTCTTTCTCTCTCTTCGTATTGTATTGTGTACCTTCGCAGATAGTGAACGTGATGGCCGGAATAAAACTGCCCACCACCGCCGTACCCGAATGGGCCCGTGGAGTACCGGAAGAGGAATGGAAGGAAAATTTACTACAGCGAATTCGCCAACGACAGCAAACGGATGTTGACGATGGATGTAGCACCTCCTTCACGATGGCAAGCGGTATACCGAACAGCAGCAGCAGCACCAGTCATACAAGTAGAAGAACGTGATTTATACGCCATATACGATTCACATGCCAATAATAGCATCAGTTTTCATTCCCTGTAACACGCTTCTTACAATATACGCTGATGCGCTTGGCCGGTGAATTTGAATGTGTCTTTTCTGCTAAGAAAGTCCTGCTCGTCCATTTTTCTCACCCGCCCGCCCCCCCCACTCGATCTCTCAATACAATAATAAAGCGCACAGACTGCTCATACGCGGGGCAGCAAATCGAAACTGGTACCGAGTTGTGCTCTATTTAACGATTTATTTTATGCGAAACATGAATGCCACAACTTCCGATTCCGACGGTGCATAATAGCGTAATGGCACGTTAGCGCTGTGTGCCCAACAGGACTCGAGCCGATGGTATGCGCGCCCGCGTGCTGCCGAACCCAACCGTCACCACATTTGTACCGTTTAGTCGAATAGCTTGCCGTGATTTGCATTTCCGTTGCACTTCCGCGTAGCGCGTGCCACTGCTTGGGTGGAAAACAAATTCCAACCGCACGCTAGGCACACATGTGTAAGGTAGCCATGCAATGTTGTCGTCCTGCGGGACGGTACCTGGTGACCCATGAGTGACCGGCGGCGAACGGTACCGAACCTCCCAGTCGCCACACGTACCGATCTTCCGTAATGCGATCCCTTATCACGCTGCACGCTTTGCATGTAGGGAAAAATTGACGAAAAAATAACAAAAAATTTTCACACCTAATTTAACATATCCGTGTGTGTGTGGAAGGAGGAAGTATTTTATTTTTTTCTCCCTTTCCTACCGAATGCAAGTCACTTCAGTGGCTTTGTTTTGAAAGTGAAAAAAAAACACAGGACGGTAGGCTCGGGGAGGTGAGGACGACGGCAGGGAAGCGAGATTAAATGCGACTGATGATTGCTATGCTCGATAGAATGTAGTCGTGTCTCGGTAGCGCCTTGGCGAAAGACCGTAACAGCATGCAATGTGGAACACTAATTGAATACACGTTGATACGGTAAACATGCCATGCTGACAATGTTTCCGATGAGTGCTTTATCAAGGTATCGTGCAGAAAATAATTGAGAAATATATACGTATACATGTACGTATACAGCACACAACACCGCAGCCTCGTGTGTGTGTGTTATGGAAAAACAGTCCAACCTATTCCCATTCCTTTTGGGGAAAAAAACTTAGAGTACTCATCATTCCCAATTTTGTTGCATCGTCCATACGCACGATATCCTTCCTGTCACGTTTGCTTCAATTTTGGTTGTGATGGAAAATTGCAGTTCCTTTCCCTACGTTCTCTATCCGAGCCCATTCGAACGAACACCCTCTGGCCTGGTTATCAGCATCAGGCGCGTTAAAGGGCGTCAGGAAGCTCTCGCGTACGAGAAAACCCAACCGGCCGGAAGATGTTCGAAAACCGGCCCCCAAACTGGTGCTCCACTACGACCAGCGGACCGCGTGAGAGAGAAAGCGTCGGAATTGAGAGTTTTTAGCAGCCAAAACAGAGATCGTTTCACACTGTCAGATAGCGACGGTTCCCGCAGCAGCAGCACCAGCAGCAATAGTGCGCGCGTTTGCGAGAGCCGAACCCGCGCGCCAATATCGGACCGCGGGAGCAGATTGTACTGCGCGCGTGTATTCCACCGCAAGGACAGGCAAACGAATGGTGGTTGTTACTCGCGAGTCGCTTCAGTTCGCTTCGGTCGCCGGTCCGTGTTGGGTGGGCCTTCGCATCCACGGTGACGGCTCATCATCTCCGCAAACCTGCAAAACCCTTCGGGGATAGTGAAGCAGCAAAAGGTGTGTGTTGGCGCGTTTTGGGGGGGGGCGTCAGTACGATAGTGATAGTGGTGGGCTTGGGATATTTCTGCTCGATTTGACTTCCTGTGCGGGAAAGCAACCGGGTACGCAAACACCGCCCGTACCCATATCGAAGAACAACGAAACGCATTGTGCGGTGTGCGTGTGTGTACTGTTGGCGAACATTTCACTCCCGTGTGCGTCCCGTGTCTTTGTTTGCCCACTTCGCCGAGATGCTACATCGAACCCCCGAACGGCGGTTCCGTGATAAGCGGAGAAGAAGTGTACGAGATCGCTAAAGACAAGCGCCACAGGGTAACGCTGACGTCGAGTGCTGATGTTTGTGCCGAGATAAGCTAACGCTCCGTGCCAAGAATAGTGTGTACAACGGGGTTCTGGGAGGATGGGGCATGCCTGGTTCAAGTGATTTTTAATCCTGCTTGCAATGGAAGCACACTGTGCTGCGGTGTAATGCATTCCCCATTTACAAGCTGATGCGGTGTTATCTTACCCAATTCAGCGATACGACGCTACGGGTAATTCAATATAATATTCCTTCCATTCCGGGTCTCTCGCGCCTGATGATGTGATCTTCAATCGACCGGCAAGACATGTTGACACCGGATGGGGATGATCCAGTTTGTTTCCTCCACTCTCATGCTTCGCTTGCCCGCCCGATGTAATCACGTTTATTGTTTTTTTTTCTGCGTTGCTCTTCATCGCAAACAAAATTCCTTTCCCTACTTGTCTCTTGGGTTTCCCAGCCTCTCAGAACTGTCCTTCAGCGCTCATCGCACAAACATTTCCATTGCTGCTTTCGGTGATTGTGTATTAGTAGATCCAAGTATGCTTTAATGTATGCATTTGGGTCTTTTTTTTGACAAAACATCTCGCACTGTCAGCTTGACATACTGTTGTTATTGGTGATGGGAAACCCCGCACCGTATCCCCATGTTTCGAAACGGAAAATTTATTCTACCACAGATCTCGGTGTCTCGCTATTTTCTCTCCGATGGTCCCTTCTAGCTCCCAGGGTTTTTGTGGTTGGACTCTGAGCAGATGCACCAGTGTTAAGAGATGCAGCATCAGATATGCTTCTCTGGTGGCAGTAGTAGTAGGTGAAGCTCTCTGCCAGGTCACCCGAAAGTAGTGTACACATTCAGTGTGCCGTGTTCCCGCAGTATTTCTTCATTGCGTACCCATTTTCCCCATTTGTCGTGACAACAGCTTTACATCATCCCGTTGTTTTCGTCCACTTTAAATCAATTCAGGTCTGTTTTTTTGTTGTTGTTGCTTGTATTTCCGTGCGCTTTTTATCGCACAGCTCGCTGGTTTGCAGAGCGCGACTTTCTGATCATATTGTTCGTTGTTGATTGCAAAAAATGAACTGAAAATAAGTGCAACAGTATGAGTGTGTCAATGTTTTTAAATGCCTCTGTAGGATGTATGAGGCAGGAAAGAGATTGATTTTACCCTTCACCCTACAAATCCACGCGGGAAAACATTTCACCACCATCAGCGAGATAGCACCGAACGACACAGTCGTTGTTTGAATTTATTCCCGAGACCAATAGTCGCAAAAAGTGCATCCGTCCAACCCTGTACTTTGTATAGCACTTCGGTTTCATCATTTGCACACAAAAAAGGCAGAAGCCAGCTTAAAAAACGAAAAGACATGTTTCCAAAGCCCAACACAATACGGTGCGCGACGAAAAGTGAAGCGAATTGAAAACGAGCAGTCACAAAGCATAAAGCATCATTCATCGGTCACTTGATCATTTCCAAACAGAACCATTTTCCGCGTGCGTTGCGTGGCCCCGTACGCAACACCACGACCTTGCCCCGTCCCAAAAACGACGGCCCACCAATGAATGGGGCCATTTTTTTGTGTGTCTTCTTTAAATCCCTAGTGTACGTGTGTATGCGTGTGTGTGCGTTTGTTTATTTTTTCTTCTTTTGTTTCGCTGGTTGGGGTATTGTTTGCCACTCTATAGCGCCGGCAAGTACGGGGAGGGTGCAAGGTTTTGTTGACAAATGAAAGATATGCTGATACAGCAGCGTGCAAAGTGCGTGTGTTTGCAAAGTTAAAAGTGAAACGTGCGTTACCATGGCATTTTGGGGAACCGATCGCCTTCGCTTCTGGATCGCCAATTTGCATGTTACGAATTTGCGCACAAAAAAAATTATATAAAGTTATATGAATGTTTTTAAGTTGAGTGATTCCGGTCATTTCAGCATTAGCCTAAAATAGTGCAGTGTTTACAGAAAACAAAAGAGGGATCGCGAAATCAACGCAATTAAAACGATCAGGATCGCGCGAGCGTTCAGTCTCGCCTTATGGTTTAGAGTGTTATACATTGAAAAATATTGCGAAAGATATCATCAGAAACGGTGAGTCACAAAACTAAACGAAATGTTGATTTTAGATATGAATTCCCATCCCGATCGTGCCTCCATTAGTCATAAATATCAAGACCTGGCCATGTTAGACTAAATTTACGCGTAGCTGGATGATGTCTTTATGAGTAATGATAAGGAGAAATAATTTATTTAGAGCTCAATTTCGTATATCTCGCTTTCCAATGCATCGAATTAATAAAATTTAACAATTTTACTGTTTCAATCTTCATGTCATGTGTATTGCAATAAGTTTGCTTAGCTCTGAGCTACCTGAGTAACGTTAAGTCTGATAGCTTAGTATTAAATTCAGGCGTAACCCCAATAGGAAGAAGATATAAGTTCCGAATTGAGATATAAAACCTGAACTGAACTATGAAATTCGAACTGTTTCGAAGGCTCAAACATCGAGACCAGGACGGCCAGGACAAAATGCCATCGCCGGGCAAACATTATTCCTATGTGCGATCACGGCTTCCTCATGATTACATATTTATCCACCAATCGTCTGTAATTTCACCGAAGAACGAAACGATTGGTTTAAATTACACAATTTGCATGTCCAATATATCTTCTCCTTCTCTGGTGCGCGGCAAAGGTTTGCCCTGCTTCCTTAAGCAATCGCGACTCCAGGCGCGACATAATGCTCCGTTATGGCTCCGTCGTTATTTCCGATCCATGACGAAGAAATCAAACACACTTAAAACAATTTCTAAAACCACAGCATTACATCAGGCTTTTTCTTCAAACTGTACAATATTGTGGAGTACAGCACTCGATGCATACTTCACGCTAGAATTGGTAGCAAATGGAAAACAGCTGGACAGACAACAAGATTGTCTGTTGCTAACATATGTTTTTGATTTAAGCTTTGGCTCGGCTGTTCAAACCTGTACCAGCTGTATCACTTCACATTCGCTTCACAGAGCATACAGGACAGCGAAACTCACCAGGGCCAGAACAATCTGCACTTTATGATTGTAATTTACACAAGGATTTCGTGCGGACCGAGTTCACCGGGAGCGCATTCGTGCTACTGGACCATTCTGTCAACGCAGTGAACATGAACCTTTGGGCGATAGTCCTTGACCACGCCAAGGCACCAGGCCATGTGAGGTTTGGTCCCTTTGAACCAATGTCACGACCAACTGTCGGTTCAAATTCATTGACTTT
>AXCM01009729.1:0-10191 GCA_000473375.1 Anopheles culicifacies
CCAGCACTTGAGCGTCAGCTTAAATTACGCAGCATCGTATGATTGAGGAGAGTCATTCAACAGGAGTGCATCTATTTCGTTTGCGATGCTGTTAGTCCCTGGGTCACTGATGTTCGCTACATACAAGCGTATATCACTGCACTGAAGTGCTTAAGTAACTAAAACAGCAAATATTTCTTTTGTGAGCAAATAATAGAAAAATCAAAATACAGTCGCAAATAAGAAATTATCGTAAGTAGAGAGTTAGAAGCTCTAGTAACTGGTATCCAGAAAAAAGATAAATGGAAAAAAATACCCAATTCCTCTGCTATAGAAAGCTATCTGGTCAAGGTAGCTGCTTGAACTGTCAATTTAAATAAAAGATAATTATAAGTTAGTAAAATACTATTATTTAATGGTTCTACCTAACATCTGAAATTTTTAAGTTTGTGCACTATTATAAATTAGCATTGTGAATCTCAAAATGTTCCAACATAAAAAGGCTTTTCAAATATATTATAAATAAGGTTTTACCCAAGAAATACACATTTTAATTAAACGACATAATTCTGAACTGAAGATGCTGAAAAATGAACATCAAAGATCTTAATTATAAAATATTTAGATTTTTTAGCAGCCGAGTTGAGCGAAAATCATTTTCAAGTCAGGGAGATATTAAAAAAAAAAATCATTCAACCCTGAATCTTTGCCACAGAACTTTAAAAAAGATAAAACAATCTATAATTAAGTTATATATATTTTAACTGCTTATGTACCGGGATTTGTGAACCAGAACTGAAAATAAAACAAAAAGCAATAGTTTTGGAAATTATCAGCAGTTATTGCAGATATAATAACTGTGAAGTATGAGAGAAAGTAAAGCACTAAAAAATCTGAGAGGGAGCGCTGATCGGCGCGCGGTATGGTGAGCGCCGAGAGAAGCTCAGGGAAAGGATATAAAAGCGGCGTGCGCGTTAAGACGAGGAGTTTGTTCGGGTTTAAATTTGCGATGTTAATAAAGATTAGATATTCGGTGAACTCAGACTTTCTGTGCTTTTTTACATAACAGTTAATATAAAAAAGTAAAAATAAATAAACAAATAAATGAAAATATAAACAACCATTAAAGAAAGATATAGGAATGATTATTACTAAAAAAAAAAGAATTGGACAACTAAGGAGATAAAAGGGAATTGAGTAGCATAGTATTGTAAAAGATTTTTTTTAAATCAATTTAATTATATTAAGTAGTTTTCTGTCATTTTGTACACACTATACTCCTTGAATCCCCCTTACAAAATATGTTGGGTGTATTTTAGGCTTCAGTAAAAAAAATACGAGGCAATAAGGAACCATTTTGATCCTGTCTCTCCATCACGAGCATCATCTAAATAGGATATCGAAAGCGATGTGTTATGTCAAGGAATGTATTTTCATATTGTCTTTAAAATTGCCACATTAAACAACGTTAACAACACTCATTTGTTGCCAGAATTCGTCATACTGCATTGTTTTACATGATTGCATGCAGCAACATTAATATATTTAGTTCCTACCCTACCCTACCAATGGCACAAAATGACCTGTTGTTGCGGTCGTACATGTTTAGTGCCCTGTGCGAAGCAGACACAGCGTATTCATCTTCTTTCAGCGCCCCATCTCTGGAAGAGATAGTGATATACGGGAGACAATGACCGTGGCATTGTACACCGACGGTCATAGGCCTGACCGTAACCTCAAACTCATGTCGTGCGGTCAATGTTTGAGGTTATGTCGTTAAAGTGCCCCATAAAGCCCAACCCACCCATCGCACTTGCAATGAGCCACCCGCAAAGAGGAAGAGCGGTAGCGCACAACTTGTGCAAACAATTGTTTCCCCCAACGCCAGGGGGTTTTTTATTGGAACCCGGGTACGCCAGTAATGAGCTCTGGTGCATTGAAAGGAAGCGAGAAAATGGAGAAAGAAAAAAAATCACACACACGCACGGACGCAGGCTACATTTGTGGCATCATTTTAGTGAAATTACCTTCCACGAGAATGGGAAACAAAGATATCTTTTGCGCATGAAAGAGAAAGCGAATGCGTGGTAGTGAAAAGTGTGACCACTTTATCCACCGGGTGCCGCCATATTGCAGTAATGGGTTAATCAAATTTCGTCCAATCGCTCGGACCGGCGTCCCCCGGGTGGACGTATTTGCTAGTGCCGGATTCCTAGTAGCGCTTGATTCATGGTTTCAGGCACACGGTTTGCAAGACGGCATCCACAACCCAATCGCCTCCCGACGATAAACGAGCGTGGAAAAATTTCCATACTAATGCTAATAATATGTTAATTATAGTAATTGATGTTGTTAAACTTATCAAGCGATTTCACCTGACGTGTGTATGAGTGGAGTGTACACCGGGCCACCGTCGGAAGGGATCCATGTTCGGAATCCTGATTACATTCACCATCCACCCAGCCACACTGCCCCCCTTGTCGCCGGTCACAGTTTGTTTGGGATTTATTTGTGTAAAAGTTTTCCAGTTTTCCCGCCCGTCAGGTAGGGAAAGCGCTTCCCGGAAATTTATATATCGCTCACGTTACGGCTCTCGATCGGTGATCGATACGCCTGGTTTGTCCATTTTCCGTAGTGCCCGTTTCCATCGAAGGACACCGCATGGATTAAACTTCTAGCTGCTAGCTCATTTTCCTCCACGCCATGTGGGAGGATGGCCACCTTTTGTGGGCCTTCCGTCACGCCAACTTTCACGGTCCCGGTTCGTAGCGAGCGTACTGGCTTTCGGGAGGACCAAATTTCCACCCTTGTAAGTATGCAAATTAAGGGTACGCTTTTGTCTCTATTTGTTCAATACAAACGTGCGAATGTGTGTGCGTGTTCGTCACTGTCATTGGTTCGTCCTCTTCCACGTACGCACGTTCGGAAGCTACAATCAAACTACGCACATGACCGTCGCTAAAAACCTCATCAAGTTGGGTACCGGTGGAATGTTTTGCATTCCCGGGGTAACTTTTCGTGCTGTGCCTGCTCGTCGGACGTTTTGTGTTTTTGGTTGAGGTTTGGTCCAGATAGATGGGTAAGTGTTTTTTTGGGGCTTTGTGTACAGCGACATGTGTGTGTGTGTGGTGGGTTCATTTTCATCCCGATCCCGAGTCTATCGAACCGTAGCCATGTACCGGGGGGAGGGGGTGATCCGGATTGGGATAAACATAAACAACGGAGCAGATCAGCATGTTTCGATGGAATGAGTGCCTCATGAGTGGATGGGGTTGAGGGTTTCGTACTGGGAAGGTCAATGTACGTTCGATGAAGCCGCTAATGATGGACTAATGAAGCTCGTGTTTCAACAGCTGCTCATTTCCGAAGTTTGTAGCATTCCAATGATTGGGAAGATATTGTGGCATGCATACGGTTCAGACGATACAAAGCTGGAAGGATACGTTTTGCTCAGGGAGAGGGCAATTTATGAGTGTGTATTTAAAAACAATGGAAGGTTTATTCCACAAAAAAAAAATATTTAACTTGAAGAATGTTTGAAAAGTTATCATAAATTACTTTGGAAATAATACACAAGACATCAATTGCTTTTACAGTAATAAAAAATGAAAAAAGAAAATCTATTTCATGGAGAATTTATTCGATTTGAGTAAACTCTTCGTGAAATGTATTCGATTCCAATTTATTGAACTTATATTCTCTGTTATTGTGTATTTTTAAAAGACAATTGGTTTACCCACGATCGCTTCACAGAGGAAATCATTCCAAGATCGATAAAGATTAAAAGAAAACCCAATCAAAGCTGTTCGCGAGCGGTACGCAAGCAAACGTTACGCATGTGGTCCCCCTCTTCGTTCGAAGTAAACGATATTGGCTCGATATTTTTAAAATGTAATTTGCTCCGAATGAGCACAAGGGAAGAAGAAATAACGAGATCCGTCAGAATGTTTTGTAGCCAATTGTTCAAAGAAGAATATTGCCCCTTTTCTTTGTCCTAGCCCATATCTCACTGTGCCTTCGTTGCGTAAGCCTTATCAAATCAAAGACTCAAAGTCAATACTTCAAAGCGCAAGCAGACGAGGACCAGCACAGATTCGGTGTACATCCGGCCAATTGAACCTGCGAGCGGACGTAACGGAGAAGTATTTAAAAAAAAAACAACAAAGAAAGACCGAAACCAGCCTCCACACGAAGCTGTGTTTTGTTGCCTTCTGTTTTCACTCTCCAATACGGGACACACAATAAAAATAGACGCCCAAAAAAAAGAGAAAAGTAAAATACATCACAATCCCTTGCCGGAAATCTGCCGTGATGAAGGTAAATATTTGTTTTCCACGCACCGTTTCGCTTTTAATCCGCCCAATCAACGTTTTAGCCGATTGCCGAAGTCGGCTGTCTAATGGATATCCGATTTGCCAAACCGGTGATGGAGCTAAATACATGGCCCCGCGGTACGCCCGGTTCAAGATGAAAGTCCTTCCACCTTAAAACAATTACAAACAATCGATCACAGGCGTAGGCCGCGTATGGCCACACCGGGGTTGCCTTCTTCCGGTGTAACAGTGTTGCTCTTCGCCTTTTTTTGTTTCGTTCGTTTTTCTTTTCCGGCTCGCTTTTTGTTGTTGTCGTTTGCTGCTCCTTTTCGCAATGCCCCGTTGCTAAACCCGATCTCGGCCTCGAGACTGCCAGCAACAGAAAACTCCAACCGTGGTACAACAACAAACACAGGGACAGGGTAAGGCGCTTCGAGTCAATCTGCTTAGGTTCGTAAGGGTGAACCCTTATCAGTTTACGCCACGTCAAGCTTGTTTGACAATTTTCGTTAAAGTTTAATCATGTCTGCCTCAGTTTTGGGGTTTATTGTCATGTGTGTGTGGGTGTTTTGTTGTTTTTTTTACTCTTTTCTGTACCTTATTTACCGAAGAAGGATATTCCTCTCATGTGTACTATTTACCACGTGAAAGTGAAATTGGGATGTTGGGTATTACGTGTGAAACAGAAACGATACCAAACAACAGCGGCACAAACAAGGGTGAGATTGTACAAATCTGGGGAAAATACAGTCTGTAACTCATACCACCCATCACCTCCAATAAGGACTGTGTTATTAGCTTCATTCCCGCACAGCGAGCGGTACGTGTTACAGTAATCGAAATCTACAACCAATCTCTTTGTATCAAAACATTACCCAAACGTAGTGAAAGGCCCGAAACGTAGAGAAAGTTTGAAAATGTGAAAATGTGTGAAAATAAAAAAGAAAAAATGGAATACAGATTGTCTTGTTGATACTATTAGCTCACTATCGTGAAGTAAATCATAGTTAATGAGTTAGAAAAGTGAGTTTTATTCACTCGTTAAGGATTATTTCTCGTCTAACCACTTACTCACTAAGTTAGATCTTGCTCATGAGTTATATAACTCATTAATCATTGAACTCTATGTTCCTAAGAATCACTCCCTCACTACATAATCACTCACTCTCAACGGTTCAATTCGCTCACAATATGTAATTTAACTCTTGAGTGAGCGAAGCCATAGTGAGTGAGTTAAATGTTGTGAGTGCATTAAAATGGAGTGAGTGAGTGGCTCATAGCTAATAAGCGAGTTGGAATAACTCGTAGAGATGATTTAAATCAATTAATTCTTTGCTCAGATTTAAATCATTCACTCATTCGGACTCGGTGTGGTCATCACTAGTACTAACAACCAAATTGCTCCAAAAATACATTTATTCTTGTTTAGTTGAACCATTTGAAGATAAATTTATATTTTCACTAGCAAGAACTGACAACCATCTCTTTAACTCACCGCTCCGTATCAACTGCTGACAGTATCACAAGATGATAAGATCCATCTTTAAGTTTCATCTGTATTTCCACATTCTGTTTGATGACATTTTGCAAAACCCCAAAATGCAAAAGCAATCACCAACTCGCCTTTCGCCAAGGACAATTTTTGCAACGGACCCGTACGTGTGAAGCGGAAATTAAAAACGTCCAATCGCGCCATTCGATCCACGCCATGACACGCGCGAACGGATGCGAGAAAACATTCCCGTTGACAACGGTTTATCGAACCGAACCGTGCGGCGGGTAAAGTTCGAAAGCCTGGGTACGGAAATAATCTAGCTGCCTTTCCCAGCTTTTTTTTTCAAACTCCTCTTCCACCAAATGCCACCCTTAAAAGGGACACATTTGGTGCAATGTTGGTCAGTGTGTGTAGTCTTGCGTTCGCATTCGGTCAATCTTAGCACACCATCTCGAGCTGACCCTAAATTGACCTCGCGGTAATGCCGCAAGACTGGCGATGTGAGATGAATGTTTGGTGCATGTGGGAATATGGGTTTTTTTTGCTTCTCCCATCACTAAATTGAGTGTCCCGAACCCGGCACCCGGAAGCTGTTGAACGGACTGGACACACAAATCCTCTTCGTACACCTAAATTCATACAACCCGCTTTCCTTGCAGTGATACGGTGAGTTAAAAAAAAACACAGAGAGAATAAGAAGCGGGGTAGAAATCTGGGAAATTTTTATTTCAACACTGTCGAAACAAAGTAATTTATTTGCTTAGGAGGATTTATAGCCTGGTAGCCACTTCGAAGCTGACCGGTAAGACCGGTGCTGACTGTTCTCATCTCCTCAGGCAAAATAACCCCATGGACAGTGAGAAAATTTATATAAACGAAAACTAGCGGAACTGATTCCGGGCAAGCCAACCATCGGGAAGGGTAGTGGACAGTATGAGGCTAACAAAAATTAAACAGAGCTGTGTCGGTTTCAAATGGTGGTAATGCAGGGATGGCAATAAAAAAAGACACAGAAATTGGCAACTACTCTGGCTCACAGCATGAAGAGATAGGAGGAACCAAAAAAAAAACGCAGCCACTCTAAAGAAAAAGCGATTACCATAATGCATTTTTTCGATTTCCCTTTCAGAGTCAGTCGAAAAAAAGGCATACACAATAAGGATGAGAAAAAGCATCGTATAGGTCATCCAAAGTGTTTTATGAGCTTTTTTATTTTGGAAAAAATGTACATCGTTCTGATTTGGCTGGTACATTTGGCTAAATGGGCAAAAGAGGTCAACCAATTGAAAATTCATTTCCGGTGCAGGGTCGTTCGTTACGCGATGCTATGTGTATTGGTCGTGTGAAAAATGCATCCGTTCCTCCAAAGATCTTGTTTTGCACTCTTCCAGAAGTTGGGGTATTTATATTTAGCAGTTCTGAGCAGTGATTTACAGGTCATGGCAATAATGTTGTAAATAGTTAATTATAAGAGTACATTCACTAGACAAATAAATATTTGGGTTTGTTTGTTAAGGATTGTTGCCCAATCGTGTAATTGAAGAGCAAATATATTTATTGATCAAACCTTCGACACAAGGGTCAGTTCCTACACATGTTTTCAATAAACAAATTTGTATCCAGGACAAAATCAAACCTTTTCTAGCCTATCTCTTCTTTCGAAGTCCTTTACGCGCTAGGGGACTCTTTACAAACAAGATAGGCAAGTCTTTGGTCTTATGAAACTTATTAATATATCACGTAATAGTATATACAAGTCCGCGCAATACGGGGGAACGCGGAATGGGATATGAACCTCGTTATCTACCCGTGTTTTAAAATTCGCGCCACTGTCATCTGGGCCATCGGACTGTCCATGATGAAGGTGTTAATATTGTAATGGAAGCTGGCATACATTTGTGTATCTCCTCTGAGTAAAATGTAGCTTATATTGCAAAAAAGGATTATCAATTTATCTGTTGAGAATAAAATTTACATCACAAAACATTCTTTTATAATATTAATAAATCAATTTTAAAAAAATCTGACAAAGTTTGAAAGCATAAAATTGGAAATCCATGATCAGACGTCAATATGTAAACTTGGATCATACGCTTCTATGCAAAGCTGAGGACTTAGGGAAACAACTGCACATCATAATTCTTGTGCTTCGAAAACCTAAGGCTCACTTTTGTGAATATAAACATGTTCAGTATGTCAAACATCTTCTAGGTATATGACTCTTCTTAGCAAGCCCAGAAACGACCGCTTACCGATGAATATGGAGCGCACTTGTGCGCTAAATTGGAAAATGGCCTTTGAAAAGGATCTCCATCCCCAAACTCCTTCGGATCGTTTATTAATAAACGCACAACATGTTTCCGGAACTCCAACCAATGCTTCCTCCACCCGATAGAGCAAGACATGAATTTATATGACCGCCTATATAGCGGTGGCACTGGTGGTCGTTGAATTGTTGTTGTTGATTTCGATTGCTGATTGAGTTGATCAAAGCAAATTCCCCGCTTAGCGGACGTTGTTCTACCGATTCCACAAACACGGTACGGATACGTAAGGCAGTTGCATTCCCGCTTTGCTACTTCTAGTTTGTCATTAAAACCCGATGGCCCGACAGGGAAGGGAGCAACGCCGGCCGTGGAGAGGATCTTTTGAAATTCAACTCTCGCACAGCGAAACATCGATTCAATTTACCTTCCCGCTTGCCCGGAGGTGTCCAAATCCCGGCTGCCTTGACTGTTGGCATTAGGATGCAACACTCGCCCAAACCTCCACACGCTTCCCAACTGCCAGCGAGCTGGCTTGCAAAAGCCAACAAAGTTATAATTAATATTCATTTCGTTTGATCCAAGTGCAAGTGCCAATGTTCGGTGGATTGTTGCAAGCTGCAAAACCCCATCAACAGTAGCGGCTTTCATCATCAACAATTCTTGGCCAGACCTGCGGGAGATGCTTGAAATGGAAACCACTCATGCTCGAACCCGGTTGGTGGTGAGCCGGGCGATGATTCGGATGCGTCCGCTTAGCTGGCCATTTGTGCGTGGTTACGAGTGTAAGTCGGGGCCAGGTCGAGTGCTCCGGGAAGGTCTGCGCTATTTCATCTATTTGGGTTGTAACTTGGCCATTCGGAATATAACGCCACTATGGTTTACCATCGTCTTATGTAGTTTGGCATATGGTTGTACGCTCCAATGAACATTATTTCAATTATTGTGTTATCCAAGGTCGTTCGGATTTCCCCAAACATCCCCAAAAGGAAGCTGTTTCATGACATGTTGTGCAATAAAAATCAGCAAGAATTTGTTAAATTAATCGATTCTTATTTGCTCATGGATTAGCAATCCAAATATTGCATCTGCAGTTCTGGGAGGATTAGTGATATGCAAAGTAAGATAAAAGTGCTTTCCTACTTTTTCTCACTCTCTCTCTCTCTCTCTCTCTCTCTCTTGGTGTTCAACCTTTATCGGAACAGAAATTCAACTGTAAACTAATTCGTAATCAATTATGCATCGATTGTTTCCGCTTCGTACCCGGTAAGGATCTGTAAGGAAATTTACTCCAAATATGCAAAAACTCTAACAATCGAAACCGGGCGGCAGCAGCAAACAAAAAAAAAGTGCACGGCACAAAATCCCTGAATGCATTTAAATTGATTACCCGATACAGATGCGGGCGCACATTTTGGCTAAAGTGAGTTCCAGCCCAGCCCCGGCCAGGGCAGAAGGTGAAACTTTTTTCGCATAATTATCTCCCGCACTCGTTTCATTTGCAAAAGTGCATCGGAAATCGGAGTTTGTTGTTCGGATTAATTTCCCTAATTCGTGCTCGTTCGCTGGTGGGTTTCGCGTACCTTTTGCGCACCACGGCTAATGGTGGAAAGGTCGTAAATTAAAACACAAAACCCGCCGCCGAACGCTCGTGCAGGTGAAATTACATTTCTGTAAATCCCCATCCTTTTTGGTAATGGTTGCTGACGGACGTCGCGGACTTAAGATTGGTCAATTCAATTTCGGGGCGTCCTTATGGTGAAAGGAAATTTTAATGAAATCTGTCCAAATCACAATGGTGACCCTTTTCAAAACACCGGTTCTTGGTAACCAGTGCACTGCAAGAAGTATTTCCCTTCCGGTGGGGTTTAAGTTTTGCCCGAACAACCTTTCCCACCTGTCAGTCACTATTGGGAATGGTTTTTGATGATGGTTCAGGTAGCACTTAATGTGAGGATGTCTGATTTCTGATTAGAATATTGTGTGTGTGCTGTTTTTTCTTCTTCGTGAAGGGTTTCTTGTTTAAATGAAAATGTCCTTAGATTTTGCTGGTATTACTGAACATAAATTAAAATTTAAGATAATTAATGTTACAAAAGGCAGATTGACCAATTTATGAATTGAAAGAAGCAATTATGTC
>AXCM01009732.1:0-10865 GCA_000473375.1 Anopheles culicifacies
AGGATTCCACGACATAAATCACCTTCTGTGTTGCTGCAAAAAGTATGAACATGTCATAGAGTCCCTGTTTGCATTTGTTTATGCAAAAGACAGGGAAAAAGGCATCCAAATAAGAGATATTCTGACCACAAAAGACCTATAATATATGAGGGTCATCTTCAAATTTGCAAGAGAGCATGACTTAAACCTTTAAGTGTTTACCTTCCTTTTTCCTAGATATCACAGTAGTAATTGTTCTACTGTGTTAAGTTTATGCATGTAGCACTGTAAGTGCTGCGTCGTGGTACACAAGTTGTGCGGTTCACAGAGCCCCAACAGAATCACAGAGAATCAACAGAACTCCATATGGCAGGGATGAAAGCCATGATCATCGAAGCAACAAGATCATAGACGGATGGCGCAGTAGCAAAATGTAAGTTGGAATATTTTTGAATTCATAACACCTTAAACGAGCATGTCCGGGATACGACAAAATAGTAGGAGAAAATGCATACTAATCTATATTATACTAAACACCAATCGACGATACGGCTTGACCGTAATAATAATAATAAATAAATAAACCAATCAATCAATAATTAAATGTAGAATTGTTAGATTAAAATAGAAATAATTGTAACATGGTTTGGTTTAATTAAAATAAGTCATATAAGAGATCTTTTCAATCACTCAGTGAAATTTATCAAATGCATAGTATAACATAGTTTGTTGCTCTGGATATACCTTCGGTCTTCTAAACACTGTTGTTGAACTGATCGATTATTTGTCAGAACCGAGCTATAAATGTCAAACATTCTAGTTCACTCCCATAATATACTATAAAGGACGAAAAGAACGTGTATGTAAGTACTTAATAAATTTTAGTGTTTTTAAATAAATGTATACGAATATCAATGTGAAAATCCAAAATAATCAATCGATTAATATTCAAATTTGTTATAAAAATAAAAAATGAAGAAACAAATCAGAAACAAGGCGGAAAAAGTCCTTTCATTATAATAATAAATATATGAATTTGGGAAAACACGTAGATGGAATTTATTGGGTCATGTTATTTTTATTAGAAATCGATTTCCATCATCCCTAACAACCTAATAACTCAACGACCATAATGCAGCACCGATTTGGGGCTAGTTGTAAAACAAATACTTTCTGCTGCTCAGCAGCACTTTGAATGGTTTTATAATCCATCCTTGTAACGATCCACAACATAATAGGGATAACACCAGCTAGCCCTAGCCAGTGGCCGTTGTTTTGCCAACACGCAGCCAAATTGAGGTTCGCTATTTTGCCATTTTGCTGTCGTGATTATATATACGTAGCTTCTCCCCACACCAAGCGCGTTGTACCCTTGCATTATTGAATTACTCGTCCGTAAATCATAAATTTTGCATGACACACCATAATGCCCGGTTAGATGCCGGGAGATTCACATACGCGCCCGTAATAGGGTTGACGGTACCAGCAACCACCACAAGCCTGGTACTTATTTGTCTGACACGAGTACGAGGTTCGTGTATTTGTACAGTGCAGGAAGTTTCTGGCCCACGGTTCCGGGTTTATTGGTACTTAGGAATAACACACCGGGTCCGGATCAACTAAAACGTACGATCCTTCCCGCATTGTGCGACCCGTACGAACTTCCGGTTGGACATGAATGGTGCCCAGTTCCATTTCACAGCCACAGTTGAAGCTGATGTACGCGTATCGTTGCAAATGTGCCGGCAATCGTAGTAAATTTCTCTCCTTTTCGTTGGGGAAGTGTTGCAACTTTTCATTTCACCACAATTACAGAACGGCAAGGAGGAGTTTGACATTCAAAATGAACGACGATAAATGCTAGTTGCCGGTAATAGTTAGCTCATTCATCTACAAGCATTTGTCTTGCTGTGCTATTTTCTTAAAGAGTTTTCCACCCGACAGTTGCGTTGTGAAGAAAGCAAGCTCTAGGTGCCGCCGCCGGGAAAACTCATTACAATGGAATATATGGTGGCGGTAGTAGGAACGGGGTCTCGATTGCAATCGAGGAAAATTTATGCCCCAAGCCATCTCCTTCCAGTGGGGTGTCGTGGGTCTGCAATAAAACGGAGTCCTAAAGGAGCCCCATTACTGCAGCCGTCCCGTTGGGTTGCGGGTTTAGGAAAGCGAAGAGTAATGTGTCTTTCCTGAGGTTCTACCGTCCCACCAGACACACACACACCCACATGTTGGGGTCCATCTAGGGGTTGGTATTCACAGCACGTTTTTCCACATTCTCTTGCTCACCCAATTTTCCGGTAGTCGGAGGTAGTTGTTGGCCTTGGGTTAGTTTTGATACGTTGATTATTTGTTTACAACGTGCCGCCGACCGGGTACCCGGATGAGCACTTCCAGGTCTTGTTTGCCCAACGAATCATCGATACGGGATGTTTTCCAATCGATCGATACGACAGAGATATGAAATGCAGGTCCTTTTAGGAGAAGGAAACTTACAGAAAAAAAGGAACAGTGCCACACATACTACATCAGAGCAAACAATTGCGCATGATTGCGCCCCTGCATGATACGGGCTCGTAAAGAATTAATCAGCGTTTGGCTATTGGCATATTAATGGTGTAATCTTCGGGAATGTTGGAATAATTGGTCCGTATCGGTTATGTGGTGCTGAAATGAGCATATTTGAACGGTCCTTTCTATGCTACCGAGTCTGTCTTCGTTCGTGTTCAGTTATGATGGAACCAGTTATGATCATGGCTATGATTATAACGGACTCCTTAATGTTATTGGGCGTTTAGAATAGGGACTTGATAGAGTTATTTAATAGCTACCACTGCTGAACCGTACAGGACCGAATATTCATGGAGTTATATTTACTTAATTGTGTAACATAGAACTACAATTATCATACTTTTTGTTCCAAATCTTACCTCTTACCTCTTCTTAGCTGAAAGACTTTTGAATGTAAACAATATAGATACTCTAAGTATGTAGTAGTAGAAAAAACATTAGCAGATGAGCAGGTTGATAAATGCTCGTAAGACTGTAGGTTGACTCTTTTATATCATCGTACTATTCCCAAAACGTTTCTTTTAGTAGGATTTATCAATGAAGTATGTGAAGATTTTAAGGAGCTTTATAGTTTCAAATCACTAAACTGTGTTTTTGTTAGGCCAGAAAAATCAGCAACAAACCTTCACTCGACTTCTGCTTTATCATCCTCCTTGGTCTGATGAGGTATGGACTGGAGCCCCTTCAAAATTAAAACAAAATAAGTAGTTCTAAGTAGTTCCATCGACGCCAAGAAGTAGTTCTAAGTAGTTCCGTCCATCCCCCAAAATATCAATTTCCAGGCTCCTAGGAATCACTGTCTTAAACTTCATTTAGATCCAGGAAAAATGGTTCTAATGACTCTTTGCTAAAAATAAATACATTCACACTGCTCTCTACGCAACAGTCGATCTTCATAGTAGAACAAATAATCTTAAATTAATCTTGCATAGCACATATTGACACATACAAATGTTGCTTTTCATTTAATTAATTTATTTTATTGAATGTGTTTTCTGTATAGGTCTGTTTTGTTTTGTGTTACACAAATTATAAACCAAATAAACCAACAGGTCAACTTACATTAACAAACAAACATAATTTATAATAAATAAATATTTTAAATGTTTGGAAAAAATATTAAAATTCCAAACTGATCCAATCTTTCAGTAAACGTTAATTATTGATTTAAAAAAATTAACTCATGTGAGAACTGACTATCCTCTAACTATGTGGTATCAGTAAATCTTACAAACCATGACCATGTTCGGTATGACCAAATCGGTCGTTACGTCAAACAAGAAGAAATACATCCGAAAAAAAATTAAATGTCGATCACGTTTTTTACGATTTTTGTTAACACTATCACATATAAAAACAAGTACTTTTTTCTGTTGTGTACATTTTAGTTATGTTAAAATACTTGAATGTTTTTTTTTTTTTAAATAAGAAAAAACATGTGACATTATTATAAACTTCACAAAAATCATCTAAACAGGATTCGAACAAGATCGAAAAAACCGAATGTCCTTATACAGTCCTTAACATAACTATACGAACAACAGATTTTTTTTAGAATATCTGAAAATGATGTTGTAGTATTTGAACACACTTTGAAATGAGATTAATTTTGCGATATTTTTCCAACATTCTGTAACATTTAAGCTTTCTGAAAAACATACGTCTTAATTTTAAACATAAAACATCTTATTTTTAAATGAGGTTTTCAATTTTCGTATCCATGTAAAGCTAAGTATGTCCTATTTTCACCAGTTTTACGCATTGATTATCAATGTATTGTGCTACTTGTGGGTATCGTATCTTCATTACTAACACTTTTTTGAAAGCTTTTTGAAAATAATTAAAATAAGTCACCAAAAAAATTAATGAATACCGATTTGTCCGACAAAACTGCATGACAGGCAGCCAAAAGCGAGTAATCAAGATACTAGTTATTTTAAAACAATTTTTCAAACCATTCCCACGGCCGAGATAAATATTTTCCTTAGGTTTTCGTATAGTTATATCAAACGAGAAATTTTAGAACACCATTTTCAGCTAGCTTTTCAGCAGTTTTTGTTTTATTCTAAAAAAAGATGTTCGTATAGTTTTGCTATTGACTGTAGTTGGGATGAGCGCTGTATTAGCTGACCTATTGTCCTTGTTGTCAAAACTTGAATAGTCTACTCTTTGTCATAAGGCGTTGGTTAAAATGAGATTTGTAAAGTGTAATTGTATTATGTACAAACGGTTTTCAGGCCCGGTGGGATAGTTGTATCGGCGCCGGGCCTTCACTCAACGGACCGGGCTTCAAATCCCATTCGGACCGTTCCCCCGTAGCATGGACTGACTGACCTGCTACGTGGTAAATTAAGTCTAATACGGCCAGGCCGTGATACAAGACCATAAAAAATTTAAAAAATATACGGTTTTCAATGTATTATACTGACCGTGGAGGCACCCCACCACGAAAATACTTCCTCCATTTCCGTTGCTTGAGGATAACTTAAATTACGATGAAGATATTTTTGTTTTTGAGATATTATTAAACCTGTCAAATTTGTTGTTTGATTGTGTAAAAGTATAAATAAATCACGTTATGTTAATTCTTGTTTGAAAAATACTGATTATAATTATTTCAAAATGTGTTAGCTATAAACCTTCCTATTGTTTCTTAAAGAAATTAAAGCGAAAGCTTTTGTCGCAACATTGTATGTACTCGCCAAAGCGGAAAAGCATGTCATCTGCATGGATGAAAATTTCATTCAGAAAGCTCCAATCTTTAAAGGATCTTCGTGTACGTACCTCGGGTAAACATGCTCACACAGCTCACCGATGGAAGTAATTCTTTCCATGCTCGATTTTGCTCTGAATAAGTAATCCGGCTCCCATTGAGAGGACACCTTGGGTATGGGTCCATTTTTTCCCCTTTCCACATAATATGGTCGCCATTGTTTGGCCGATTGTTTCTTTGCAGCGGACAAGGCGAAGGCAGATGGTAGTAGCGAGGGGAATGGGATGCCGGAGAAAGCTCACGGGACTTGTGCATCGCATTATTGTTTGAAGGCTGTTGGGGACTGTGAAACTCCTGATGTCCTGTCGACTGATTGTGAAGGATGCTTTGAACGATGATGTCTACACACTCACATATCTAGGGCTGTTGGTGTCTTTTTTTATTTTGCTTCCTTATTGTGCAAGCGTATTTAGATCATTTTATGTCCCACATTTTTCAGCAACGTAATGGTTTGTGTGTGAGAGAGTACTTTAAGACAAAAAAATAAATGTAGGACGTAACACAAATGATGTGGCTTTTTTCATTAGCTTATAGATATAGTTGAAACATTTCTAGCAAAAAATGGCTCAATAATAATTGGTACCTTGTGTTGTGCATTTTACAAAAAAAAGATACTAAGTATTATCGTAAATACGTTGAAATAAAATAATTTCAATAAAAAATACCTTGAATAAAGCAACAGTAACAATAAATATTGTTCTGTCTGCCCTGAATAAAACTTTCAACAAAGAAACATCCTTGCGGTTTCAATATTTTATGTCCTTTTTATGATTTCTTTTGCTCTTCAGTCTTCCCAGTTGGAACTGCTCTCAAGAAGCATTTACAGTCTGCTGTTTTTCGAGGTGGAAAATAATTGTGGAACAGATTATTATTTGAAAAGTAACAACACAACAGTAACGAAAAAAAAAAAACAACAAGAGAATGGCTTCTTAACGTTGAAGGATGCAAATGTCTCCAATTTACTGCCCAGTCTACCAAAAGTCTAGCGATAATAATCATAAAAATTGTTATTACTATGAAGTCCAGTAGCGAAGAAAAAAGTATTTACAAAACTCTAGATTGTAAGTATGATAAGTATTGTTAAAATGTTAATAAAGGTGTCAAAAACTTGATTCAAAATAGTTCAAAAGCAAATTCATAATGTCAATCAGAAATTGAAACAACCTTATGTATTACTATCTTATTAATGCAAGTGTACTTTGTACCTTTTGTGAAAGAAAAAATACATTGTTAGGGTTTTTTCCTGTTGCATGGTTCGATGAGCAACAATAAAGTTCATGTTGTAATTTTATGGCTTGATTTAATTGGCATCCCGCAGATACCTCAACGATACTTCATGCTTTTCAAACGAGTCTCATCATTTCTGCTCAGAGTTACTGCAAGGAGAAAGACAAATTATTCCCCTATTTTCTATCGTTTTTTCCTCTCTTCTCCATAAAACAGTGCTCAAACAAGTTATATAAAACAATTAGTTAAACTCGAAAAAACTCGAACAAGTCCTTCAACTTTTACCTCGTCAAACGTCAAAACTGACTTCCGCATAAGAAGACAAGTTTCGGCCATATAGGCAGCCGGCCAAAGAAGAAACTTCTCATACGGGGGCGTCTACTCTAACATTAGCCCTTCCGTTCGCCCTTCGCGTCGTGTCCCTCCCGCCGGGTGGAAACCAGTTCGAAAATGGTCTTAGCGGCACGTGGCTGGGTGGTCGGGCGTGTATCAATTTCTATCAGAAAAAAATGAAGCTTCGGGAAGCCTTTGATTGAGTGATTTAAATCATTTACCACGGATGGAATTTGATCCATTCCCGTTACCCGTGGCCAAACACTGTGACCTGTCATTCGGACCCGTGGGCACTAATGGAGGTCTTTTTTTGCTTCACCCAGCTAAAGTGAGAAAGTATGTTTTGTAAGAGGATTTCATCCGGACAGTGAAGGCGTTGATGAAATGCGTCATCAAAAGGTTTCGATCGCTCGGTGTGTTATTTTCAGGTTTTACGTTAGTTTTATGTGTCGGCATGTTGCAGCACTGGATCGACTATCTCAAATATCTGTAAGAGAGAAACAAAATTTAATAAAAAGAAGCCAAACAAATAAATAACTATCCTCAGTAAATTGAAGACGGGAGAACCTCGCAAAATATTGTAGAAGTGATCAATCTTGATAACATCAAATTAGCGACGCATTCGATACAAACTGCTCACCTCGTCACGTTGTAAAACATAATCGAAATGTTGGTCAGCGCCACCTACTCAAGCTCTCCAATCCATACAAAGTTCCATTTTCATTCTTTTTTATACAGATTGCCAAAATAACTGCATTCCTCGAAAAGTAAAAGACTGCAAACCTGAATTTGGGACATGATTACCATTTTTCGTGCCACGATCATTAGCACGATCTTTTGCCGGCTGACTCTTTTGGGCGTTGGGGGAGTAAGAAATTATCTCGTTTTCGCTGTTCGCCAATATACTTCCAATTAAAGTGGAATGCGGCATGTTTCTGGTAACTCCCGCACGAGAGTAGGACGCTCAGAAGGAGCCAATTATTTTGACCAACACCCTCAAATCGCAGCGGCACGATCGTGAGAAGCATCGCTGTGAGGATAACATCTTCGATAAGGGGATGTAATTTTGCATATAAGGTGTTAATGACCTTCCGCGGGAAGCTTTCTTCTTCGATTTTATTTTGCGCTTTTTTAAATCGAGCAAAGCATAGGTTTGTGTCCTTAGAATAAAACAAACAATCTCAATAGCAGATTCTCGGCTTACAATTTAATTTTTGTGATACACAAACTCCTACTCTCTTTAACCATCATCGCCTCGTGGGTGTGCAAGATCAAATAACAACTCAATACGATGTTAGGGTTACACGGTACACCCTTCACACTTAATTGCGCGCATTGCCACGGTAGCTTATCCTTTTATGTCCTTCGTTGTCCTAACAGCGGTACAGCCTCCAAATTGCAAAACAACTGGGGGAACACCGTTGACCTAACGATGCCACGCGTAATGACCTGACGACGGGTGGGAATGGATGATTACGTTTCCGGATGAGACCAAATCTTCCCCAAAACTAATGGCCGATGGTGTCCTCCGTCCGGAAACCATGGTACGCGCACCGTGTAGGGCTGTTGTAAATCAAATTACGCTGTCTGTTACGGTGCTCATTTCCGTGGACGTGAAAGATAACACACATTGCGTATGTGCTGCTGTGTGATTGAACATCAGCGAGCTGTACTACAGGACGTATAGTAGCTGTGTGGACACGTTTTTTAGATTTGTTGTAAGCCTTGTGTGAAATGAAATTTTACGTATTTTTGCCATTATTACGCCTTTTTTTTGGAATTCCAGTTTTGCATTCTATTCTTTGTCTTTTGTGTTGGGGGAAGGAATAAAATCTTTAGAACAAAAAAAAAAACACATTAGACATTGTTTTTAACAGTCGTTAACAATTAATACAATTTTTTACTATATTTCCCTATTAATTACAATTATGAAAATACAATTTTAATGTTAATTTTACGGTTATTTAAACTCTCACAGTTTTTTTTATCAACTTTTTACATGATGTTTATCACATTTAGAATTTTAATAATTTCTTTAAGTTCTATTTTTGTAAATCATGTTTGTTTTAACAAATATCAAACAAAATGAGCTTATATGTTAGCATTGAATAATCAGAAAAAAACAGAAGTTTCTCTAACTTAGAGAATAAATATAAATAACATTAACTATTCAAAACGGTCATAACATTCATTAGCAATTTTTTTATAAAAATCAATTAATTAATTAATCAAATCAAATCAATTAATCAAATAATTAAAAGGAAATTGAATGAAAGGATAACATTGAAATCTGCACATTTCAACTTGAACATAGTTTCTTATTTTAATATATGTTGATAAAACAAACTAAAACCATACAAATTTTAAGAATGAATATCGTAAAACAATCAAATATAGAATTTTATCAAAACATCAAATCCACATAATACAATATAAAATAGTATAATCCATGAACGATTCATTAGAGATCATTTAAATAAAAATTTAAATGTAAACGTCCACAAATAGACACGTGCCTATGAAACCATATTGTCGGCGGAAAATGGTCCATTTTCAAACAACGTGTTGGAATGTAAAAAGGCGTCTAGTTTCTTTTCCGTTTTAGCCCATTTCTAAAAGGAAGTAAGAAAACACTAAGATGTTGCCTGAAACACACTATAAATTCTGGTTATGGCTCCAATAAATTTCACATCACAGAAGCGTAACCAGGAATTTATATGCTTCACACTGGGGAGTACACGTACCATTTTTATGTCACCTAGAGAGTTCTTGTTCATAGTTGCATCTTACGGCTTGCTTAACACTATCAACGAACCTTCTCCTTCACTAAACCGTCGATGATATACGCGTTTGTCGTTCAGTACTGCCAGCCAGACCACGTGGTAATTGATGTTTAATGTATGCTTTTAGTATTGTATGCAAGCAGCAAGAAGGTCGATATTAAAGCCGCCATATGTAGTGGATAATTCGTGATGTTAGTTTACATTGAGGAAAAAAAACATTATAACCCCTTATTTGACAAGTAGCATATCCCAGTTTTAGTGCTCTTAAATAGTTGTTGCTCTTAAAGCGAATGAAACAATTGAACAAATCTCAATAAATCAAATCAACTTCATCTCATTGAAGCATTATTACAACCAACTCTTCAGCTACCTTGTTGAGCTACCGAAATGCAATCCGTAGCAATATTACCTCTCCTGTTTGCAATCACAAATAGAAAACAAGTGGTAATTGGGTTTCAGCAAAAGCCAAATTAAATCAACCTCACCGATGAGCGTTTTACCGTTTAAGTTGCTGTTGAGTGTGAACCGGCTGCAACTGCAACCGCATTTGCCCCGCTGCAATGTCAGCCGAAAACCTCTTCTGCAAACGTCGTTAAGTGGTCTTAATTGCATGCCCAAACGGGTTGAGGTAACCCATGCGGTTCGTTAGAACCATGTGTGTACAAAGGATCGCACACTTGAATGTACGTCATACAGTCGAGTGTCATAAAAATAATCTACGTATGAGTAGCGATTGCTAAATCTAAATGTATGAAGTTCGAGAATAGGTTCAATTCGTTTCAGAACAATTATTCATGAAACGTTTGAATACGAGATGGGAATAATCACAGGAACGTCGAGAAAACACTGAGAAGGAATCGTAAAACTCACTCTTTAAGGATTAATACAAAAAAAATACTCCAAACTAATCTTTAAATTACTCCTCACGTTTCAACTCACTCCCACACATACGGATTTAAATCCAAAAAACGTAACACAACATTTTATTCTCTCTTATGGTTGTGTTTAATTTCCTAAGGAGTAATAAACGCTTCCTCACTCTTATTGAGTGAGTTGATTCGCAAAAGAGTGAGCCGTTAGTCGGCACAGAGAATGAGTTAAAACACAATAGAGTGAGCCACATAGTGTGAGTGAGTAAAACCGCAAAGGAGTGAGTAGAACAGTTATAAAAGCTGATTACGATGAGTTGAAACTACAAACTC
>AXCM01009736.1:0-10134 GCA_000473375.1 Anopheles culicifacies
AGCGTCTAGGAAAATTTGATCTGTGACACGCGTAGAACGTCCGAAGCGCAGTATATGAGCCTTCGATTGTTCTGGACGTTCAATGTGTGGTCCTGGACATGATACATGTGTTTCTTTTCCACAATTCGAGTGACTTAAACATGTTTGATGCTCTTGATTGTTTTGCCTGTTGGTATACAACTTTAGCTTTCGATTGACCATTCATTCATGAATTATAAATCGAACCGTAACTGTCACATTTACCTTGCACACCCTGTATCTGTCATTTAATCACTAGACTAGTTGATGTAAAAAACTAAACAATGCGTAATATTGCTGTACAAAAAATTCACTTATAAGCACAAAAACCTATTTCCATGTTAAACAAGGACTTTATAAAAGACAATACCCTATGTTTTTTTTCCTTATTTTCCTATTCTACCGCACACATTCCACCTTTAACCGCCAAACAATAAAAGTAAGATGATGTTAGAGATTCATTTTGATCGCCTAACCAAACAGAATGACAAAAGGACGCGAACTGCCTGCTGGCCGCCCTTCACATTCCGTACTCGCCTGTTCCTTGGGTTTACCATTTTACAATCTTCTCGTTTAATGTTTTACAACGACCGGCGGTTTGAGAAGCTGTGGGTTAGGAGTTTTTTTTTATGGTGGGTGGAAAAATTATCATAATTTACTCGCTGCCGCTCATGCTCCTACTTGTGGGCTGTTGTTTGTGGCTAGATTGTTCGCGAGGTTTGCCCAACCCAACGGATCAGGCATACAATTTCTGCGAAGCAAGTGAAGGAACGCGCAGGTGTAAAGGATGCGAGTTTGTCATTTTATCTCGAGCACCTTTGAGAGGAAATTAATGTGTTTTTTTGTTGTCTCACAAAACCATAACCCAGCCACAGCGGGAAATCCTGATTGTTTAGAAGTTACGAGTACACAATGTCACTCCATGTCCAAATTGGGAATACAACATAAAGGACACCCTAGAGCGCATCGTACGCTTGGCCCTTTATCTTGTGAACAAAACAGGGAGAAGATACGATACGAAGAACAGAGTTTTGGGTGGACCATTTTGACTGTCTAGTTGCTGAATCTTTTATCTTTTATAAGGGGTGTGCTGTTAAGATATTATTGAAATATTATTACCATTATCAGCAGATGTAGAATGCGAAGTTGATGTTATAATTATTTTACAGAAAACAGGAACAAATAATTAATTGTCGCACTATGTTTGTGACAATGTGGCATTAATATTTTCGGTTTATGCTTTCCAAATAATAAACTCCTTTTATTTTACATTACATAAAGAAAAGGAAGAAATTGGCTTATCACAAATGGATTAGTACACGGTACACCGCATTTCAAAATGATAACCCTCCCTATCATGTTTATTTTTATGCTTTTTGACGTTTGGCAACTTATCCACTGCTGATAAAAATGATAGAATAGTTCCTGTTCATCATCTTCTTCTTCTTCTTCAATTGCTTTACAACCTCGAGAGAGGTCTTGGTCTTAGCCTGCCATTTCTGGCTTCCGTGACTTGAATGTACCCACAACAGGATAGCAAGTCCTGCGTACGGGGGATTCGAACCTCGTTCCTGCCCGTTCGAAGACCGGCGCCTCAGTCTCCTCGGCTACCGAACCACTTCAGTCTCCGTTCATCGGTTGACCATTATACTTGAGTTTACAGTTCAATTTATTTTTAGTATTTTATTTTACTATTACTTTAGTATTTTTATTTTGTCATTGTAAAGTGGGTATTATAGACCCATATTTGGCGATTTGAAGCTTTGGAACATACAAAATCTTGTAAAATAAGTGCAATTCCCATACCTCAAGTTCGTCTAGCGTCCTGTTAGAAGGTTGTACACCACATAGCGTCATTATGAGTTTTAAGCTTTTTAATTTCGAATATTGTACTATTAACCACGATAATAATTTTAAAACTAGACAGGACTAACTTTCCTGTTGTGGGTAAAGTTACGGAAATCAGAAAAAGCAGAACAAAACACAGAAGAAATAAATAGTTAAATGTTATACTCTTTCTAGTTCGTTTGCATCGAGTCTAAGAAAACCAAAATCATTTTGCTTATTAATAACAATCTGAACCCTGCCAAACACATTTCATTATTGGACCGTTGAGTGCTTCCGTCTTTTTTGCACTAGTCACGCAAGTTTTACAGTTTAAATGCAAACCCACATAAAACCATTGCAATGCCATGATTTTGAAAGCAAAAGTTAATTTGACGCATAGCTACCATCACTATTATGCATCCTTATCATCCCACCTGTAGTTGCAACCAGCACCAGCCATCGACCCGGAACGACCGTCGGACGCACAAAATCCTTCCCATTTCGACGGGCACGAGAGCTAAGAAGCCATGTCAGCTCAAGCTAACAAAACGGCACTAGTGGGCGAACATCCTGCAGGCGTGTGCGTTAATGGCCAATGCACACACTGCACGCTCAACAGTGTGCACTTCGGAAATTATGCATTCAATGTACGTTTATGTACCTTTATTTCCGCACTAATTAAAAGGCAAAACATTTGCGTCTGTATTTGCCACACACACGGGAAGGAGGGGCGACAGGTGTACGGGTGTGATAATGCGTAGGATGCATTTTGCGTCAAGTGCAGTCGCAATAACTTGATTACGCGGGCCAGTAAAACACGGCCAAAGCACAGCCAACCGTCAGGAGCCAGTAGTGCAACAGTTCGCTCTCGAGTGTCCTTTTGAACTTGCATCCCAAATCCCCCAAAAGGGATGTCGCTACCTAAAGGATACACAATTCTCTGCTTAACGGGGCATTAGCCGAGAGGTCGCAATGTTGGCCAAACACACAACCGCACCGAGCATTTGTGTGTGAAAACACAATATATTGCAATTGTAGTTCCACCATTTATTTTTATGCATTTGACTAATCCACTGGTGCGGGATGTTTTTCATTTAACGTTTTGAATTATAAAATATGAACATTTCTGCGTTCACTCTTAATTAAGACGACCGGTAAGGTGCAAGTATTCCGTTTGTTCCTAGAAGTGTTTGTGTCCCTTCTAGCACTTTTATCGCTGTGCAAAACCAAAGCGATCCACCTAATTAAACAAACGAACCACAAGAACCTTAAGTTATTGTAAGAAATTTTAACCCCACCACTGACTGTTTTATGTTAACGTAGTAATTTAAATGCTAAAGCTTTTCTACAAAAAAAACTCATCTACTAAAAGTCATTTTTATTTTCATTACAATGTTGCTACCTCCCGCCGGCAAATACACTGCTGCCAATGGAAAGGTTTCTTAATAAAGCAAAGCAAAAAAAGAAACCGAAGCCAACTGACGTATCCTTCCCACTCATAATTTATGCTAATGAAGTCAGGGACTTCTTTCGAACCGTAACCTTTCTTTGGCGCGTGAAACCAACCCATACAACTCTATCTGAATCAACATTTACTGCACCGGTCGCTCGTGGGTGCCCCGGCACAGCTAAGTGCAAGGCAGAATTATTATTACATGTAGCCTGGTGTAACCGCAGCGAGATTTCATTCAACAACACTCGATCTTGGCACAACAAGGACGATGTGCAGGACAATTTTACTGATGATTCTTGCACATTTTACCTTTCATATTCTTTTTCATGCTTGCAGCAGCACTCTTAAAGTAAATTTACATCCTGAACAAGTGGTTTGTGCAGCTAGCTACTTTTATTCTTACATTCCAAACAATCACATCTTTCTGGGAGCGAAGAGTAACAATTAGAAAAACAAGCCATTTCAGAGCATGCTAAATTTTCAATTATCCTTATTTATCCCAATGTACAAAATAATTTTAAAAAAATAGCAAAACCTGTATTCGATATATTGAAAAGGTGTCATAATTGATTAATTTCTGAAATGACACCTATGAGAAAATTAGCTTCTTCGAAGGCCTTGGGAGGCTTCAAATGTCATACAGGGAGAGGATATTGGGATAAAATTGAATATCCTTGAGAAGGAGCTACTAAATAACTTTTAATTTCATCCACTAGCCAGACTTGTATATAGCTGGAACTACGTCTGATGTCTTTTTCAAACTGCAAGTCATGTAAAATAATTCATGGGAACAAAGTCTAGAGGGTTTGGAGGCTAAACATTTGAATAGGTGAAGAATTGGGACCGCAGGATGGTTCCCTTTGTTTAGAAATTGCTTCGCATTTATCAAACGTTTTTAACAAGCCTGTTTTGTGAGTAGCTTATTTTTACGGAGCTTGTATAAGTAATAATAGAGACCTTCGTTTTGTGTGAGCTTCGACTGCAACATTCTGTTCACGTGACAATGTTCGAATACCATTGTCAGGATTCTTCAACACCTGTTCCTACAGGAGGAGCAGCTATAATGACGAGCTCTATGAGTTGTATGACGACCTCACTGTCGTTCAGCGAATTAGACTCACTAGGCTACGGTGGTAATGTCATGCAAATGGCACCGGACGACCAAGCCTGTATAGTCCTTTTAGGCCAACGAATTCTGCTATACAAATGCAATCAGATCGTTTAGTAGGAATCATTCTTCAACTATTGAAGCACCAAACTGTAGAGGAGGAAGCAATGCCGGTCTTGAAACGGTTTCAAATCCTATCCGGTTCACAGGACTGACTATCCTGTTGCTATTCAATATAAATCACCAAAGAAAGTATATATTGTAGGGCCATAGGAGAAGCAAAAATCTTCAACGTTGTGTGTCTCTAGTTGATGTTACTGTATTCAGGGATCAATTTTCCAATAACCATTTGTAATACAGATGCTCTTCTATAAATCAGCATAATTCCAGTCAATCATCCCTTGTGACATTTGTAATATAAATAAAGAAAGATCCAATATTTTAAATGATAAATAGTGTGTGTTAATACTTCATTCCTACAGAAAAATATAAACTAATATGAACATGTAGAATTTATCAGAAACACTATGTACATACTATTCAATGGAAACAATATGCAATTTGTTCATTCAAGCATCAAACGAAAAAGGCATTTGTCGGAAACAACCGACACGAAAACAATCAAAACTTAAAATACATGGTTAGAGATTTGCTTATCCATCGATCGTTGTTTCCCATTCCCCAATGTATACTACATCAATCCCAGGTCAGGTGGGGGAAACTTTTGCTAGATTAATCAAACGGCTCAAAAGTCCTACCTCAGTCCAAACCGAACGGTAGAAGCACACACATACACACATTAATTCTCTCTACCTACATGTTCAGCGATAAAAGGGGTTTCAGTTATTGATTTATGTAATTTTCTCGGCTGCTAACTGAACCACAACTTGAATACGGAAAAGGACTAACATCCGGATGGCGTTCCGATTCTGATGCTGCGACCTAAAAATACACTCAACATCCCACGTCTCTACCCCAGAGCGTAGAGATGATCCTTTCCGGTTCGAAAGGTACTGTGATCGATAGCATCACATCCATTTCCCAACCGAAGATAAAACGAATCTACGACGTCCCATCAGTTTTCCCTTTTTTTTCTATTGTTTAAATCAACTAAATTTGTTGCTTTTTGACAAAAATATCTCTGTATTTAGCATAGAGCACATATGTTGGGGCTAAAGGTTAAACTTTTCCATCAGTATATGGGACATGATTGATATGGTATGGTACCAGCCATTTTCTAACAGTTTCTATTTAGGAATTTTTTCACACTTTTTGTTACATTATAGTAGTAGCAATCGGTAACAAATGGTTTGCTTCTGCGCACAACACATCACTTGTTTGATTTTGCAACATAAATTAATAAAACTCGTCCACTTACCTCGACATCATAATTTTCACTGTTTCGCTTGCAAAGCCAGCTGGAACCGCCTCCCGTACTGGGACAGTCGGCATATTTGACTATCAGTACCACATCGATCAACAGCCATACGAGCGAAGTTAGCACTACGATGCGGCAGGTATTCGTGCGAAGCTTCCCCCGAAACATTCTATTTATGCTGACAACGGACATTTTAATTTTCACACTTTCACTCCCTATATTCACTTATCTCACCGGATGGAGATGAGATGAGCACTGCCAGCTACCGCACGTAGCTTCACACATGCACAAGCACTAAATAGACATCAACACCGACACGGCGCGCGCTTGTTAACTGCTTCGGAACACAACAACAATTTTGGTCGCACAAACAGATTCTGGTACCGGGGGAAGAGTACACAAATTTCTCTTCTGTGGTTTTACTGTTACAATTGATTGATGCTGGTGAACACTATTGCACATTCATTAGTAACATAATTACACATTTCTTATTCCTAGGCACAATGAAGCTAAAACACACTCATACATACACACACTCACACACACGGCACGAATCGCTCATTACATTTTCGACCCTTTTTCAAAAATTGCTATGGAATTAATTGTTATGTAAATAAACGAAAGAACAATTGTTATTAAATATCAGAAGTTGTTTCTTCTTACATCATTGCGTTTGCTTAAAAAAAGCAATAATAATGATACGGTATAAGCACTTGTATTGAAATTAGTTAAATTCAATGCCCTATATCAAGTATCTTATTAATCATGACTTCGTTTTATCAACTACCAGTTCAAACGCGTGTTTCATTGAAATTATGTTCAAGCTATGCGATAATAGCACAGTATGTTGGTGGTGAGCTATTGCAAACGTGTGCAAAATAAGCTCGATAACATAGTAACTGCTCCACCGGAAGGTAAGTTAAAGTTTACAAGGTAAATTAAATATTTATCTTAAGACAGCAAAACATTCCATTGCGAATGTAGCAAATGCACTTTCACCAACAATGCACACATGCTAACGAGTGGTGTTTCGTTCGACTTCCGGTGAGTGAATGCACTATCAAAAATGCAACGTCTGCAATTCGAAGTGCGGAATTTCACGCACAACCAAAATAATGCAGGAAAAAGCTAGTGTTATGTTACAATGAAATACGATACAGTAAAATATTGGAAAACTTCAAAAGAAGAACTGCAATCAACCAGACGTCAAGCAGACTGAACTGTTTTAACTTTTTTCTGACAACGGCCTGGCACGTAATAGACTTTCTTTATCACATAGCCAGATATCAAGTACTTGGCACGGGAGAAGGGTCTGGATGGGATTTTGGGAAAATTGGGAAATTTTTTTTTTTTTTTTATTCATTGGGAAAATTGTTTGAAACTAAAAATGCTCATTGGCGCTTGTCAAGTTTGACCATGTGCTTTCGCAAACAAAGCTTTCATCGTAAATGAATTTATATTTCAACGCATGTTTTTGCTTTACTTTACCTTACGTATGCCTATGCAACAAGCCACAAAACCCTAACTTCCATACAAAACAGCATTTGCGACATCGAAACAATGGAGAATGATACAAAGTGTATTAATCTGAATCTAACCGTCATGCACGCCAGCACTCCCATTTTGAGGTTTGGACGGCGGCATCACCAAACCGTTTGTTGTCGAGTCACTGCGAAGAAAGCGGTAGTACATAGCATGCCCAAAGTACCTAGTATACATCCATGCGAGCAGCACCATGTGGCTACCGAATGAATTTTAATGTGTTTCCGATGAATAATTAGCAACGGAGGATTTCCGTAACGCCTACACGATGTTGGTCAACGCTTCTCTCGTGTTTCATATCTGTTGATGGTGGTACTGCCGATGATGATGATGTTGCTAATGATGATTATCGTCCAAACCATGATGATGATGATGAAGATGGTTTTAATTTACAACCATTCTATGATTAACTTTTGTTCTAACGATATTCATGTGATCGCACATCCACAAAGTGAACAAAATTATGTCGCGTGAATGTTTACGATTTGTTTGCAAGGTGGCTGCGCATTCAGTAACAAATCAGTTGATTCTTCTCGTTTTCCTGACGATGGCCAATAGCATTAATCGAGCTTCGGGGTGACCTTTAGTCGTATCTGTAATTAAATGAAACATAACAAACATAATACATTAGTACTTCTGTTAAATATGACAGCTTTCAAGGCTTTGTGTTTTTTAATACCATCAATAAAGATTTTATTAAATGTTAAGTGCATTCAATGATATCATAGCTAAAAGAGGATTAATTAATTCCAGTCATATTCAATGCTTTGAAATAAGTGTATCGATTGAAATTGAGTGTTCCTTCAACTAATTAATAACAGTTGATGTGATTACAATGCTAATCATGGCAACAGATTCGATACCACAGCATAATCAAATCACAACGAACAGAAAACATTATGCACGGGAAACTGCGGTATCAGATAATCTACGAGAACCTCTTCGCAAAAGGATAGAGAAGACTATCATCACCCCGAAAGCATCATCTCACCCTTTACAAAACCAAAACCAAGCTAATGGTAACGTGTGTTACCAAAAAAAGGCAGCCGAATCAGCAAAACCTGCTGCTACCCAAATCATTGTTTACTCAGGCTCAGCATAACATAAATACAGTACCTGTCGTAATCAGATGCGGAAAAAAGAAATAAAAGCAAACCGTGTAATGGTGCTATCTTGACTATTATTTCAGCCCACATTAAACAAATCATTTACCATTTGCTGACTGCATGGCTTTGCGTATCATCTTTTTACTTCCCTAATAAGGGTTAAGGGAAAGTACGGGCACTAATGAGATGTATTTCGGAGAAATGAGCACCTTCCAAAAATCATTTTCCCATTAATCTCAGATAAATCCATACCATGGACATTATTTGATGCATGATTGAATAAATTGGTTTTATTTTATTATAAGCATGAAGAAAGTAGCTTTACATCGGGCAACAGGGTTAGCTCTTATTGAAACAGATCCGAAACGGTTACGCATTGCAGCTTATTAAGTTATGAGCAGTTAATACAAATCAAAGTAAAAAAAAAATATCCGTTCCACATAATTAATTACATGATGTCAATTCTACGAGAATAATTGCAGCGATAATTATTAAAATTGATAAACAAACGAACAGAAAAAAAACATCGTTTGTTGTAAATTTTTACTTTGTAGTACGTAATGAAAAATAACCTTACAATTCACATAAAACAAAATTACGTAACAAAATTACAATATTTTTTCTATCAAGCATAACCAACCAGCAGAATCATACCATAAGAAAACTGCATCCCACATTGGCACTGCTCGGGTATGAAGCTAACGTAATCTAAACCATTAAACCTAGAAACCATTTTGGAGCAGCAAAAAAAAAGGAATGAAAAAGAACACCGTATCGTACCGTCAGATAAAAGCTTAAAACCTCACAACCGTCTGAGAAAATGCATTCCACAGCAAATGTGCAGCTTAGCTCGGTCGGGGGCTTTTTTATAGCCAGAAAAGCTAAAAATGTAAGAGAAAATAGTTTCATCCGGGCAGGTAGGTCAAGCAGGAAAAATAATCACCCGTACACAAGCGTGGAACGCGAGCGGCGCGACCAAAACACGTGGAACCGAACGGTGAGCTGTACCCCTGGAGCCAATTTTGGCCAGAGAAAACTGCCACAAAGCACATAAAACATCCATCGTGGAAAACGAATAACGGTGCTCTTTTTTTGTGTTGGTGTGTTGGTGTGTGCTGTGTTGCACGGGTTGGTATATGGGATGCGATTATTCAGGAGATTGAAGATATTTAAATAAAAGCCGCGCGATGACGGTTGTAATTTTATGCAAATACATGACCACCGGAGCGCGAGCATAGTTACAGCGACCTAGAACAGTGCACCGTCTCGATGCGCGTCTATTCAGGTTTGGGTGTTATATATTTTTTTACAAAGATCTGCCCAGCACAGAATGGTTAAGTCGAATGGGTTTTTTTTAAACTAGAACTGCACTTGTGCGAGCAGAACCAACATGTATTTATTATTTTCCTCAACACTGAAGAGGATTTAGAAACACCGGAGCAATACGCGGCAATAACATACAAATTCGTTCAAATCTGCCAAATTGAAACCAACCAGTAAAATCCAACAAACAAATATGAATTTGAATGTAGAAGCACTTTCATCAACAACCTTTTATCTATCACAGTGGTCGGTAAGTTTATAGAGTAAAATATAAATACAAAGAAATACCAATTTGACAATAAGCTACGGCAGGTTCATCATAAACAATTTAAATTAAACACTGTGTATTCACAAAATTCCAAAACCTTAAGTTAATGGT
>AXCM01009741.1:0-10181 GCA_000473375.1 Anopheles culicifacies
TTGATTACGATTAGCAACAGGTTTTGTTTGTTTGGTTTTGTGTTCCACACACTTTGGTTCAAAAGCCATTCACTCTTTATCGGTTTGTTTTGGGAGAAACGATTAGTTCTGACCTGTTTCGGGAAGAAACCCCCATCCTGATACCTACCGGGTCATCGGTAACTGTTAGCCTTTGACATTAATCCCAACGAGTTATATTTACGTTCAGTAGATTACGTGTTTTAGTTAATGATCTGTATTCATACCCATTGAAAATGAACATTATTCTTTCTAGTATATGATTCCTACCATGATAGCTCCTTTCAAAACTCACTTTATTTTATTCAACACAAATTCGATACATTGACCATTTTATTTTTTTGTATCCCAAAGCGATCTCCAATGATTTTCGTTCGATCTCTTCTGTCAACAAAACAGTTGACTTACGCGACCAATGGTACACGTAGGACCCTCGGCTGTTCCATGATGCCAAAACCGAACATCTCGATCCGCTATATAGCTCTCGAGCTCATCTAGAAAGCCGGGCTCCCAAACCGTACCATCCAGTCCTATCATTTCCAAGTCCTTGAAACTGCTCAACACCTCCTCGATGGAGAACTTCTCGAACGCATTGCCTCCGAATATGAAGCTCTCCACGGCAGGGAAGTACCGATAGGCATCCATCTCCAGGCTGGGCAACTTATTGGCCGACACATCCAGCAGCTCCAGGAACGCGTGCACTTCAATCTCTGCCAAATCCAACTCGTCGATGATGCAGTGCGATGCGTTCAACACCTCCAACACCGACATCGCTTTCGATATTCTGCCCAACTCCAGCACCCGTAACTCGCCGTTGAACGATACGTCCAGCTCCTCGAGGTTGTTGAACCGGTACAGGGAGTCCAGCTCGGTGAATTTGTTGTTCGCAATCGAGAGACTGCGTAGATTGTACGAAGGCGAATTGTCTACCTCGATCTCCGTTAGCTGATTGTTTTCCACGTACAGTTCCTCCAGATCTTCCGTCACGCGGATCGAAACGAGCTGATTGTCATCCATGTCGAGCTCGATCAGTGTCTTGGAGAATGTTGTCTGTTGAAGATCGAAGGCGGTGAACTTGTTGGATGAGAGATCCAACAGTTCCAGATCCAGCGAATCGTGGAATAGCTGGGGATCGAGACTGCTCAGCTCGTTGCCGCTCAGATCAATCGTGCGCAGGTTCTTCAAATCATCAAACAGCACCGTATCGAGCGTCTTCAGCTGATTATTATCCAGCGAGAGAGTCTTCAGCGAGTACAGATTTCTAAACACACCGTTCGTTAACCCATTTGCTAGCTGGTTCTCACCCAAATCTAAGTTTTCCAGATCGTACAGATTGTCGAATATGCCCATCGGAAGAGTACGCAGCTTCATGCTGGAAAGGTCCAGCACCTCCAAACCAACAACCTTTGCAAACACGTCCCGATCCAACTCTCCGACCGGATTGCCCGAAAGGTACAGCTCGTCCAAACCGTCTAGAGAATCGAATATACCCTTTTCGAACTGCTTCAGTCCATTGCGCATGAGCACAAGCCGCTGCAGGTTAGATAGATCCTTAAACCACTGCTTGTTCAACCCACCCAGCTTACCATTGTTGACGATCGCTAGCGTTTGTAGCTTTTTGTTGAAGTGGAAAAATCGCCCAGGCAGTGGGCTGGCTACGCAATCGAACAGATACAGCTCCTTCAAGCGCTGATTGTTCTGCAGCAGATCTTCTGTGAAATCGATTGCACCCGGTCCGATTGAGATGGTTTTCAGATTGCCCAAATGTTTGAACGTGTTCGCATCGATGCGCGACACTGGGTTGTGATTGATGTACAACTTTTCCAACATCTCCAACCCTCGCAGGGATGATCCCTCCAGCCGCTGCACGCGGTTCTCGTCGAGATCCAGCTTCTCCAGCGATGACATACCGTAGAACGGGCTGCCACTTACATCGGCCAGACTGACGTTCTCGAGCGACAGCTTCTCCACCTTGCGCAGATCCCGGAAGCTGTTTGCCTCCATCGTAACGAGCGGATTGTCCGCCAACTGGAGCTCTTTCAGTTTCCACAACCCGGCAAAGCTGTTTACCAGCGGTCCCTCCAGATGATTGCTGGAAAGATTCAGCTTCTCCAGATTGCCATTGCGTGCGAAAGTGTTCGCAGGGATCGTATGCAGATGGTTCCGATCGAGGTGCAGCTCCTTTAGCGATTCCAGTCGATCGAAGCTTTGTGGTGTAAGCGTTTGGATGAAGTTCTCCGACAGATACAGCTCCTTCAAGCGCTGCATCATGCTCCAGCTCTGCGGATCGATATCGTGCAAACGGTTGCGCGTGAGTGACAGTGTGGATAAGCGTAGCAACGATCGCAGCGCATCCGGTATGTCGTCGATCATGTTACCGTCCGCGTACAGCTCGTGCAACTGTTTCGCCTTGCTGAACATATCGTCCGGCAGGTCGCGGAACTTGTTGTCGGATATGTCGAGCAGCTCCAAGCGGGGCAAATCGAGTACCGCGGGTGACAACTCGGAAAGATCGTTATCCGCAAGATAGAGCTCCTCCAGACAGGTGGAGATCGCTGCAAACACTCCATCCGGCAACTGCTGGATGTTGTTGTTTTCGAGTGAAACCTCCTTCAGACTCTTCTGATTAGCGAACAGCTTGGCCGGTATCTCATCGATAAGGTTCTCTTCCAGCGACAGTGTCCGCAACTGTGTCGTATCGTCCAGAAAGCGCTCATCGATGCGTCTTATAATGTTTTGCTCCAGCTCCAACTTTCTCAACCGGTCCAGCCCCTTCAGTGTGCCCGGTTTCAGCTCCTCGATCTGGTTTTCGTTAATGTACAGCTTTTCGAGCGAAGATAAACCACTGAAAAGACCGCCCTCTATCGACGACAAACTGTTATCCTCGAGATCCAGCGTCTCCAACCGCTTGAGCGTATCGAACGTGCCCGGGACGATCTTGTGAATGACGTTCCCCTCCAGCTGGAGCACTCTAAGGCTGGTGGCACTCTTAAGCAGATGCTTATCGAGCACGCGTATTTCGTTGTGTTGCAGTGACAAGTCTTCCAAATTTTTCAATCCAGCCAACACCGCCGGCTGCAACTCCTCGATGGAGTTGTTGTTTAGCTTCAGGATCTCCAGGTTCATGTTGCCCGCAAAAATCCCATCATCCAACCGCTCGATGTAGTTGTCAGCGAGGACGAGTTCACGCAAGTGGCCCAGCGGTACGAACGTGTTCGGTGACAACAACTTGAGATTGTTACCCTCTAGGTCCAGCTCGGTCAGTGCGGTCAGTGGCGCAAATGCTTGCGGATCGATCGAAACCAATTCGTTCTCCTTCAGTATTAACTTTCGCAGTGCCGTCAACCCCAGGAACGTGTTACGCGACAGCCCGGAGAGGTAGTTGTGATCGAGATGCAACTCCCTCAGCTGTCCCAACTCTTCAAACAACCGATCCGGTAGCTCCTCCGCATGGTTGTGGTCGAGATTGAGCTCCGTCAGCTGGTGCAACCCGGCGAACGTTTTACTCGCAAACTGTGCGATCTTGTTGCGGGACAGCCGAAGCGTTTCCAAATTGTCCAACCCACGGAACGCGTTCTCGCCAACCGTAACGATCCGATTACCGCCCAGATTGATGCGGAGCAGCTTCGTCGCACGCACGAACGCATCGTCCTTCAGGACCGTCAGATGGTTCTTCTGCAGCTGCAAATACTTTAGCTCGTGCGCATCGTCGAAGGTGCTCGGTTCGAGCAGCTCCACATCGCAGTCCTCCATCTTGAGCGAGACCACATTTTCGTTGTCACTGAACAGGGACTGTGGGATGATCGGTAGCGACGAGTACGCTATCTCAACCTCGACGAACGAACCGCTCCCATCGCCACCGGTGTCGATGAGCGCCTCGGACACCTCGTCCGGTGTGTCCAAGTACAGGTTCCACAGCTTGCACTCGCGCCCATGCCGATGGCAGCTGAAGGTGAACTGGCCCGGGAGAGCAGCTGTCACTGTGCCTGCGACCAGCAGCAGTACCAATGCGATCAACCGCGCTACGCCTGCACCAGATACGGCGGCGTTACTGCAACGAGCACGGGTAAAGGAACGGTTTTAAAATAGAAAGCCTCTCTTTCATCATTTGAAATTTCTTTTCCTTATTGCACAATTGAAATAATTATATTTGCACCATTTCACTTGGCATGGGCGGAAAAGCATACGGATGCATACACCTTCCCCAACATACGGATGATCGTATATGATGGAATTAATACAGAAAACCCCATCGTTCCTCAATAATATTTTTTATCATTATGTTATTGTTAAAATCATTTTAAAAAAATATCATTAAAAAAATCCAAAATGGCTTCACAAACATTTATCAAATTTTGCTCTAAAACGCTGACACCTGCAACGTACTTTTGCTTGAAGATCATCTTTATCTACACATAATACAAAAACAAATGAAAACAAAATTCACCACACTCAGCACAATTACACTTCTGACACCCTAAACTACACACTTAATGCCACCGTTCTTAATGTCAACACTGTACGATGCTCATTTACCGAGCATCAGAACGGAACTGAGCGGGCCCAGTTGAGTTTACTAGCATTGTAGCAAAAGATGACCACCGTCCCGACAACACAATTGTGTGTCTCTGCAGCTGCACGACACGATCACAAAGCCAACCACAAATGTGGATTTTATTTTAATCACCATCTCATTTCGCGTACGGTATTTTCTATATCATTTTGTCACCTTCCGCGGAAGCTGAAGATCCCCCATATAGAGAAGCTGAGGCGTGTGCGGTGCAGTGAAAGTCTGTGCGCGGAACTCAAGCGACGCGTTACGAATGTTGGCTAACTGCATGAGACATTTTTGTAATTCGTTGTTTTTCCTTTTTTTGTTATTATTGCGGATGCGACAAGCCGCGTACCATCAGCTGTGTCAGAAGCGTTGACCTTTTCCTGCCGGATTTTGTGCGAAATGTTTAGCGTCATCACTTCGACAGTGATACATTTTCGTTGATCAATCCGGTTGTACACACACCCCCTTTTCCGAAGGGAAAAAAATTATCCCCCAACCCCGGAAACGTCTAAATAGTGCGTGTTTGTAAATAAATGGACCATCGGGTGGGTATGAAACGGCCCAGGCGCCCACGGATAAGCGTAAAGGTGTTACGATATTTATACTCACTAACGCCGTTGTGCTATTTCGAGACAGGGCTTGGGATGAGCGGCTTTAATGAATGCAAACGCGTGCTAGGGTAATGTTTGGTGCCAAAATTAAATGAAGAAAAAAAATAGCCCAGCACGACTTTTCCGTCCAACGTCTGCCACTAATTATCTCCGGATTTGGGAACCAAATACATCGCTACTGAAAGGAAATCGTAGTGAGCGATGACTTTATTACAAATGACATTTCTTCCACTTACCCAAACATACCTAAACACCTAACATAACATGCTTTTCCTTCTACGCACAGTGTGCGTCATTAATCGAAGGAAGCAACAAAAGATGTTCTAAACGATCAAGACAATAATGATGAAGATCGTGCGTTCCTGTCACGATGAAGATATTATTTCATCCTATTCGCTCAACAACCACACGCAACAACAAAAAAACTGCAAATTTCCCTCCAAGCTTCCTCCAAGCGACTTTCGAAGGAAATGATTTTTGTTTTGTGTTGCGAGCTGCGTACAGAAATAAAATCAAACATGACTACTTTTTTTCTCGCCCTGCTCTTGATTGGGTTCCCTTTGCCAAAAAACCCCAATCGGTCACTAGGCTGCTACCGCTCCATCAGCTCTACAATTCTCTAAAAACGCTCGGGACGTACCCCCGCGGGACATAACCATCATAATGGGTGCCCGTAATTCGTCAACGGCAGCAACAACAAAAAAGGCTATCCGAGAGCTCAAGAAATAAAAAAAACCTGAACCGTTCGAAAGAAGCGAGACGATCTGATAAATGTGCTCGACGGTGTCCAACAGTTCAACTATCCGGTCAGCTTACACGATTAGCGGCGTCCCTCGTTCCTTCCAACGTTCAACATCATCATCATCATCATCATGATCGTCACGGTGCAAACTAGCAGCACGGCTCTGTGGTTTGGTAGGTGAATAGAACTCGCGTACTATTAAATGGTACACCCGTCTAGCAAAGAGAGGTGCTCAAACACACTGCACGCGAACAAGGACAGGGAGGCTGTAATTTCCCGGTAGCTACCGTTTTCGTGTTGGGTCTAATGTTTTATCGTTCGGTAATCGAAATCCATCATCAAATCAAAGAGACTCCATTAGACTGGCTAGGACGCTGGGAAGTGGGTTCAAGTTCAGCGAACAGCTACCGTTCCCATTATGATTGGGAAAAAACTTTTACGACGAGCGAATGAACAAGTTTTCTCAAATGAAAACGTGGAAATATGATACAAAATTGTACAACAGTTTATTATAAAAATTCATTACTCATTATTTGTTTTCGTAAATATGTTGAACATAAATATAAATGAACAGAGCACTTTACATTAAAATATTACTGCGTTGAGTGAATATGATCCAAATTCATGAATCGGGAAGACTCTGAATCTTTAACAAGACAATGAATCTTTTGAATCTTTTGAATTGATGAATTCTTAAAGATTGATAATCACCGAACGATGAATTCTCAAAATTTTAGGGATCCTCAAAGATTGATGAATCCTCTAAAGTTCATGAATCTCCCAGATTAATTGACCTTAATAAATTCATGACTCTTCACAGCTTTGTATATCTTCACAAATTCAATAATCATCAACGAATGAAGAATTCTTAAACAATGGTTAGTTTCTCAAAGATTTATGAATGTTTGAAAAGTCCTTGAATCCCCTAAAATTCATGAATCTTTTAAGATTTGTATACCCTTGCTAATTCATGAATCCTTAAAGTATGATGAATCCTTACAGATTCATGTATTCTCAAAGAATCGTAAGTCCATCAAAGTCTGTGAATCCTCAAAAACTAACGAATCCTCAAAAGCACATAGATCCTCTCAGACTCACGAATCTTCGTAGATTTGTGTATCCTCGCAGATTCATGAATCATCAAATATTTATGAATTCTCAAAAATTATGAGTACTTCAAAGATCGTCCACAAATCATCAAAGAATCCACAAAAGTCCATGAATTCTCTCAGATTCATGAATCTTTATGGATATGTAGGTCCCCACCGATAGATCATTAAATATTCACCATTATTTCAAGCTTCTTATTTAGCTTCTTAATTAATAATCTGTCGTCAACCCGAAGTATAAATATAGAGAATAAAAACTATCCCATTCCCATCCCATCCCACGAAGAAAATTTTATTCAATAATTAAAATAATGGAACATTATAGAAAAAAAAACATGAAACACTTGGGTGGATACGATTTAAATCCATGAATTGACCTTTCGGTAACAGTAGCCAGTTGGGTCGTCAACCGAGTTGTCCTGCGCTAGCCTCTCACAATGGCCAAAAGGCGTCCATCGCCAGGGCTGTGTACGCCGTCAAGCATCCATTTTCTGTCTACTCATGCTGCAAGCTTCAGCCCGTCCCAGGGAAACCCCCGCCCCAAGCATCCATACTCTGTTGGATTAACGTCGCAGTTCACCGGGCGGGAACTCCTTCTGCTTCGTGGCACTCACATTCGTTCAATCAATTACCCGAACAGAACCGTCCGATCAGGTCGCTCGCATCTCGTCCTTAAGCTTCCCTGCTCGGTCCAAACTCCAACCGAACGCAAACAACCCCTTACGGCAATATCATTCCTTCCACCCCAACGCCCTGGTGCACCGGATTGTTCAATACTTTCCCAACCGGCGACGATGATTTATCATCACAGCCCCATCGAAATCTCGCTCGCCCGTTGGCTTTCTTTTCCTTCGCTCGATTTATCCCATTCTTCCGACGCGTTACGATTAAACATGAATGAATGTAGTGCCCTCTCTGTTCACCGTGTGCCGTTTGCGCAGGTTGGAAGCATTCGAGCAAGATCGAGTGCCGCTGATAGCGCAAACAGCTCCGGCATCGATCGTAACGAGCAGCGGTCGTGAATGGAGCCACCGACAACGACGATTGGTTTGGCTTTCGGACTGTTCCCTTTTTTCTATATTTTATTTACCCTATTGCCTTCTCCATTGGGACGGTTTTGCTTTTATTTGCTGGTTTCTTTCCCTTTTTTTATGTTTATTAATGGAACACCACATTGTCCCAACCAGCGAGCGATGGGCGAGGTCGTTAAGTGACCGGAAATGGTCGTCGTCGTCGTCGTCATGGTCGTCGTCGAAGTGTTGGAATTGTTGCTGCAACGTCAGGAACTTCGCACTGCATCGAGATCATCCCGCTGACAGGCTGGCCGATCAGATCGGTCTGATGGCCGGCTGGATGAAGATCACGATTGTGCTACGTTCACGATGAGTTAGCGCTTTCGCAGGACTACTCTGGAGCAGGAGAATGACAGACACTCTTTCTGTCATAATTGAGCAATCTATTGGAGTTTTGTCCTGTTGCTGGAAACGATGGGGAATTAAGTAGTCCTTTCTTCCGGTGCTAAGGCGTACATGAACTGCCTTAAGAACATACTTTATTGCAACAAAATATGTGATGTCTATATTTGGTCGTAGCCTATCTATCACTCCTACTAGACTTTCCAAGAACTAAGATCCACCGAAAGAATGAATAGTAACACAACATTAAATAAGATCTAGCTCAGCTATACAGTAATCCTTGTCCCTGAATTGATCGTCTCGTTCGTTTGCTTCAACCTCTTCATCTTCTTTAACTTACATTTCCGAAGGCGGAAATGGCAGGCATCAACAGCATACGCCGTGTTGCGCGAAAGATTCTTTTACCTCCGGCACAGAACAGCCAATGCGAGGGGAAAAGCAAAACTAGTGCGCAACCGAGACGTGCGGACGATGCGGACTCGACTTCCGGCGTGCCTTGCTCAGCTGAAATCAATTAAGTGTAATTTTACAGAATTTCAAGTTCATTATTTTTCCTTTCATTCATACCATGCCAACCTTCGTGCGGGGTGACCCGTACACTGCGCTTGCCCGTGCGCTGGTCCGAGTTGGCCGACGGAGTGGAGTTCTTTTACATTTCCCATTCACCACAGCACGTTCCGTACGGCGTATCAGCGGCACAACCTTCAGCGATCGTGCCGTGGACAGGACGGATCTGCCAAACGTCACTCAAACGCTTTGCAGCGAATCCTTGAAATCAAGTCTTGACTATTGTTGGAGCCAAGTCTCAAAAGGCATTGCGATGCAATGAAGGGCGAATGATTGGATTACTCTGTTTGGAGAGCAATTTTTCACAACGATTCCGCTCGGGTTGTCTTGGGCGCTTTGTAAATCAGAATTCAACAAAAGCATCTTATCTGTTTCGTTTCCACCCCACCACTATTCGCGCTACCAGCTCCGGGAGATATATTCCGGAAATAGCAGTAAGCCAAACCAAAGAACTAACCTCCAATAATCCAATCGCTTCGAACGACTCCACTCCACATCACGAAACACAAGAGCACCAGTTCACAGGCCTGGCGCGTCGTGGTCATCCAGTAGCAACCGAGACCTCAGCGCCCATCCGCGCACCAGACCAGCCTTTTTTATGCATTATCATTAACTTTAAACTTCTGAATCAAAATATATCGACTTTGGCTCATCATCATATTTAATTGATTAAAAGAAAACTTCAACTCCCGGGCTTCCGCCTCCTACGGCGACGGCCCGATGATCTAGGGAGCTATGGTACCGTGATCTTTTCTCTTACCCTATGCCAGCTTAATTTTGTTGCAGACCTTGTACCCACTTTGGACGCCCCCTTTTTGGCTCGGCACCTTCGACGTGGGTACGGGGCCGATACAGGCTATTCCAGGCATCTGGCAATGATGAGCCTTAGGATCAGTGTGAATCGGAGGTAAGGTTAAGAGTACTGGAGGAGATGAAAGGAACACCATTCACAGAGTGTGTAGTGGAGAAGCTGTATAAGAAGCTTCTTTTTTCTGATGAATTAAAGCAACAAAACACAGATTTAATGCATATAGAACGCAGTGCAACTTCGCGTCTTGAGCTTATTTTTGAGTTCTTAACATTAGAGAAACTGACGAAGAGTTCCTTTTAATATTATACAACGCAAATGTTTGTACAAAACTTACATTAAACTACAGAAAC
>AXCM01009747.1:0-11668 GCA_000473375.1 Anopheles culicifacies
TAATCTAATTTAAAGATTTATCATTTTAAATTGCATTTCCAATCCACATAAGGGTAAGGGGCAATTTATTATGGAACCATCCGGGTGTTGTTTGCTGCGAATGTTCCACCTATGTTTATCCCTCCTACCCAGACGAGCATGTACGAGCACCTTTTTTGGCACAACTGCCGCAATATGTCACCTGCGAAAGGTGTGTACATGATGTGGCCTTGAAAATTCACCCCCGAAAAAAAAAAACACTATACAAATTACGTCCATTACGTCATATTGCTCCCTTAGTAGCGTGCGTGTACGCGAAAGGAGGGATTCTCATCGAAAATGAAATTTATTGTTGATATGACGGGGATCTTTGGATTTTGGAAGAGATCGCTGATTGAGGCCGAAAAACAAAACCTGCTGATATGAGACCAATTAGAAGCGATCAAGCTGGTTGTATAGGCCACGATCGTGTAGGTCATCTCATTTCCTCTTTGTTAGGTTTTCCCTTGTTCGGAGGACTATGCGCTTCTGTGCTATAATTATGTGAAATCCCTTCAGCCACAGCCACACCGGAGGTGAAGATTTATGGCACGTAGCAAGACGCACACACGGTGGCCTCTCAGCACCAATAACGTTCGTTGCACCGTCTAATGTCTTCTACTGGAAGTACGATAGAAAAGATCGCATGCGATCGATTAGAAACAAGAACACCAACAGGTAATTAACCTTTGTGGCTACATTTTAGCGATTGTTTAAAGCAATTTTGTGTATGCGTCTCGTTTTCGATGTCGATCTGTCACCGTAGCGTGACGTCACGGATTACGATCTTCACATCAACCCCAACGAAACGAAACGAAACACACGCCACCGCAAAGGATCAATCCGATTTTTTTTTCCCAACGAAAATCGAAAGACTGCTAAGCGACAAACCTCTGCCGACCTCGCGCGAACCTCAAGCGACAATAAAAATCGACTAACAAGCTTGCGACAAAAATAAACAAAAGACGCACAAACAGATCCCCCCAAAAAAAAGAACATAAATAATGCCCATAAACTGAAGCTGAAAGCAAATGTTTCGGCGCCGGTTTCGGCGTGGAGAAAACCGAACGACGTAAAACACCTCCAAAAGCTCACAAACGAACGGTAGACCTCCGATTGGAATTCTTCGTTTGTAGGTGAGAAATTGCCAGATCGAGATGTTGTGTCCTCCCCTGTGTGTGCCAATCTGAGGGCCCTACCAATTCCAACCTCTCCAACCGCTCTGTGAAGTGTGAGATGTGATAGTTCTCCGGCCGTCTGTCGCCCTGTGTGTGTGCGCGCGTTGACGGTTGTTTTTTTATTATTATTCATTCGAAGAAGGTCATCCCCATCTTCGGTGGGTCTTCGTCGGTAGACGTCTTCGCAATGCTGCACCGATGCCCGGTGAACCGCTGAAGCACGTGCTGTGCTGTGCTTTGACGGCACATTTCATATAAATATTAGACCAAACGCTTCCAGAGGTATCATTACATCGCTAGCTTCGATTTAGTGCAGACCTGCAAAACCAACTAAGATGGCTTTTAAGGTGAGTTAAGTGGCAAGCGTCGTGAGTGACCCGTACCCTGTGCCCGTGTGACTGAGTGTTCTAGTGAAATGAGACCTTTGTGTGCTTGTAGAATAGGCGCATCTTTGGCGCAGTGTTTTGTGATGGTTTAGAATCGAATTTTCATGTTGTTGTTTCCTCTCCAGATTGTTGTTCTGTTTGCCACCCTGGCTTGTGCCAGCGCCGGTTACGTCGAACCGGAACAGCACCATCTGTCCTATGCGGCTGCACCCGTCGCACACTACTCATCTGCTCCGGCTGTGAGCTACAGCTCGTTCACCCGTCAGGATACGCCGAAGCTGGCCGTTGCCAAGCACGTCGCGTATGCCGAACCGGCAGTGCACTATGCCGCCCCACTCACCAAGACCTACGCCGTCCATGAGCCGGCACTGAAGACGGTTGTGGCCCAGCCCGCCTACACCAAGACCGTGTACGCTCAAGAACCGGCCCATGTGTATGCTCATGCAGCCCCGGTTGTTGCTGCCAAGACTGTGTCCTATGCTGCCCCGCAGGTCCACTATCAGGCGCCGCTGCTGAAGAACGTCGAGTACAGCAAGACCCTGGCGTACGCCCCACTCACCAAGACCGTCGTCCACGAGCCAACCTACACCAAGCACGTCGTTGCCGAGCCGACTTATACGAAGACGCTCCTTGCCCAGCCGGCCTACACCAAGACGGCGTACGTTTCGCAGCCAACCTACACCAAGACCCTGGTCGCTGAGCCTCAGCCACTGTACCATCACAGCTCTCCGGTATACGCTCATGCCGCACCGGTCGTTGCCGCCAAGACGGTGAGCTACGAACCCGCTGCCCATGTGTCGCACGTCAGCTACGCCGACAACAGTGCCCATTACGCTTGGTAAGCGCTATGAATCATCCGCTGCAACCGAGATCTTCGAAGATCGATCGATACCCAGCCTTGTACAGCTCAGGAAGAAGCAAACGTTTCTTATTTGCAAAATCAATGTTGAATATTCGTTGAAAATACATAACTTATTGTAAATTCAAAAACAAAAAAATTCATTTGCAGCAACATTTGTATCGTATGATCCGAACTAAGTAGTTAGAATATGTTTCAAACAGATCGTTTAAGAATACGAGCCAACAAGGTTAGATAACAGATTTATAATTTTGAATGAATTAAAAAATTTTGTTCTAATAGTGGGAAAGTTGCACTCTAAAAAAGACTTTACATCAAATAGTCACTATTAAGTACAATATAAACCGATCTTTGACATAAGAAACGTGCAAGTAAGTCTTCTACTTTTTATAGGAATGGTTATGTGTTTGTAATATGCTGGACCAATCTTGATGGTGTCTTGGAATTATTTATTCGTTTTTGTCAAACAAAAACTTTAAAAACGAAAACAAGAACGAACATTGAAAATCGCACAATTTGTTAATCGTATTGAACTCTGCTCAGGAGAAACATTCGAGTGCAGACTTTGTATAGTTGGACAGTTGGACGAGTGCATATAAATAACGATGGACCTTTAAGTCTGTTCACAGTTCGGGATATAAAGCTTTGGTTTTATTTACTTCTTTAATGGTTATGGCATTCAGCTGTATTGCTAGCTCTAATTAAGCTCATTGGTACAGCACCCTCAAGGCATTTCCTTTTTGTTTCTTTGTATTTTATGTGACTCATAAAACGTACTCAGTGATCGAAAGCAGAGGTCAAAGGATCGCAGGGCTCCAAAATGAATAATAAAACTGCAGAATTTCCTCACTTCATCACCGACTGCATCCGATCTCCCTCTGGTGTGAGTTCACTTGATCTATGGACCCGAAAGTGTCGCTAATGAGCACCTTCCTGGCAGGGCATGTGTGCGGCATTCTCTTCACGTTCCCCAACCAGTATATCCTTCCGGCGTTGACAACCGTCAGGATGTCTGCATCGCCAAACAGTTTAGCTAGCTTGTGGTTCATTATCCATCTTCACACGCCCCGTTCGCACACACCGCCAAGGATAGTACGCAGCACTGGCAAGTGCATTGGCATCCTTCGCCAGCATAGTCCAGGACTTGTGCCCGCAGAGGACTACCGGCCGTATCAATGGCGCATTTCGTGCGTTGTTGGAGTCTTACGGATCTTAGGAGTTTGTGGAGCCCGTGGTAGGCACTATTCCCCTGAAGCTTACGTTGTTATCCGAAGTTTCGATCGTGCCAAGGTATTAAAACTCCTCTACTACCTCCAGATCGTCGCCGTCAACTAATAATCTGCTTCCGAGTAGTGCTCTATCACGGCCAGAGCCCCCGACAAGCTGGTACTTTGTCTTCCTCAATCCAATCCTATCAGCCTCGTTTCAGTCGGGTGTACGCATCACAAAGCGCCGCAGATGATCGTCCAATGAACATCCGCGAAGCCAAGGAATTGGAGAGACCGGGTGAAAATCGAGTCCCTGATGTCGAAGCCCGCGTTTGGCATGGCACCTTTCAGAGCGATGTTGAACAGTAAACAGGAGAGTATGTCCGCTTGCCTCAGTCCCCTATGAGATTCGAACGAACGAGAACCTCTTCTGTGTGCTTTATATCGATTTCATAATTAAAATATGTCGCAAGATAACGTTCTCTTCTTCGGTTATTTCATTTGTGGTCTTTTGATAGTCTTTTCCTTTTTCTAGCTTTATAGTTTGTGTACACCTTTCTGTCGTCTATCCTTTGGTTGTTTTATTTTTGGTTTGCTATCAGTTTTCTTTTATAAATCGCTATAAATGCTACTTTTGTTTGTGATTGTTATTTTCACATGCGTCACAAAACGTCATTGACTAAGATCAATCTGTCAATCAAAATTAGATACTAATGAAATAAGATTTTGTTTTGAAAACAGCTTTGTTTAGTTTTGAAATATAAAATACAGTTCATTACCCTTTTGCGAATAAACAGGAATATGAGTACTGAATTTTGAAGTAAGGAACAATAACTGCGAAAAATTATTTGATTTCCTTTAAAATTGTTCTAAATTATTTTGATTACTTGGTTGATGACTTGGGAAATTCTACAAATTACTATTAGCAATGGTATTTTTCTTCGCAGGGACCGCAGTTCCATGAAAATCCACACTCTAATAGTTTGATTTTAAAATTAATCCAAACGTAGGATGGTTGGCCGTAAACAAGACATTTAAGTAAAGAATAAACCACTTTACCGTATGACAGCGCAGGCACCAGTCTCATTGATCGATACCTTCCGTTCCACAAATTCTTCATAAAAGTCTCGCTCATATCATCCTGCGCAGCGAATTGAGCTGACCTTAAAAGGAATGACAATTTTTAGTCCTGCATCGTTCGCTCATTAAGCATCGGCCGCAAAACGGATATAAAGCTGTGTATAAATATATTGTCCCAGTGGCCCCATAGCAACCTTGCCGGTGGTGGCCGGCATGTGTGGCTGAGAGAAAGGTTACGCCGAACGATCACTGCAAAACCTTAACCTTCGGCGTGTTACACCGCAATGCGATTCACGCACGATCGAGCTAGCGTTCAAACGTTTTGCGTACCGGTAGCCGGCGGCAGTGGCATCAAGTTTAGAGCTCGATCGCCACTCATTACCCCCATTTTAGGACACACCGAAGTTGAGTTTGATGAATGAAATTTTTCACTAAGAAGCGTTGCCGTTTTTTTTCTGCTGTTGCTGGTGTTGTATGACATCCAGTTAAGCCTTAGGCACTCTGCAGCTCTCCCTCTTGGACCAATGTGCTCAGAGTACTTGACATTGGAGTGATTAATCGAAGAAAACGATCGTCAAAGAATGATCATCGAACTTCGAGCAGTGTGCGATCGCTCAATCGAATAAATTGTAGCACCGATCAGACCCGATGGAATTTACATCGACCATCCTTGTCCTTGGATGACATAAAACCGGCACCCAAACGGTGATCATTTTATCGCACTCCCTTCTTTCGCGTCACTTTCTCTCTTTCTTTCTCTGTCTTCTCGGTTCTTCTTCCGGCGCATGAAATTGGATGGAACCGAAATACTGGTTTGTGGAAGGAGGTTTTCCCTGTGTTTTTGTTTGCTTTTTCCATACTTCACAATTGCGCTGCAGCCTATCATTGAACCTCCTCCCTGGGTATCCCTTTTTTGTTGATCCCTTTTATGCATCTCCCCATGGCGTGTTGGTGTATAAAACTGACGTCCCATCGATCGAAGGGCGACACTCTTGAACGGTACACGGTGCGTACGAGAGAAACCTACCGTCCGACCATGAATTGTTTTGTAAGTTTTAAAAACATTTTTGCACACCAACTTTAGATAACTCTCTTTAATGTGGCATTTTTTAACAGATTGCAATCCTTGCGGTGTGTCTAGCATCCGCTAGCGCTGGTTACGTGGAACACTACCAAGGTGCAACGAGTTTTACCTCGTTCGATCTTAAATCATCTCCCATCGAAGGCAATAGGCTCGTGCACTCGAGTGCGGCAACATCCTACGGTGCACCGTACGCAGTAAAAGGTTCGACCGATCACGCATCAGTTCGGTACGAAACGAAGCCAGTAATTAGCACGGTTTACGCAGCACCGATCACGAAGACGTTGACCTACAGCAGTGCTCCTGTTCAGGTGCAGGAGTGCACACATAAAGAGCACACTAAAATTGTCACACCAATTCAAACGTCGGTTACGTACGGTGTTCCGAGTACTCCGAGCCAATCGGGTTGGAGCCAATCGGGGTCTTCCGGATCTGGATATCAATCAAACCAAGGTACACTGGCGCAAAAGATCCCAACGATATCGCACCATTACTCCGCACCGGTATCAAGTAGCATCATCTATACACCTCCCAAAGCTACTCAAACATTCACATCTGGCGTGTTTGGAGGTGTCTATGGAGGTGTAAGCCAAGCTCAATCAAGCTCTTACGGTAATAGCCACAAGGGAGCTACTCAAGCGGCCCCTATTGTAGAAACTCTGGTAGATATAGCTCCTCCAAAGTTGATCCAAACACAATCTGCTCCAGCTTATGGAGTTCCAGCAATAGACACCAGTTACCATCAGATCTCTCAGGCTCCACTCACACCTCTGAAAACGACATCCAACTACGTTGCGACTGGCAATCATGCTACATCGCACCAATATAAGGCAGCTACCATTCCCGTCAAGACTTCTTCAGCGTACTACATCGCACCCGGACTTACCACTTCGGGAAGTTCCGGATGGAACCAAGCGTCCAAAAACCATGGTCATAGTTTCACCACCACCCATAGCTACGGTAGCCAGAGTCAACGAACCACCAGTCAGCAATATTTGCCTCCGAAAACGACCATAATTGCACCGATTGCTGTATCTTCCCTACACACATCGTCGAAGGATACTTTCTCTCGTGAATATCTTCCTCCCCGGGAGTATCTACCACCGGTACAGGACATTAAAGGTACTGCGCACATTACTACCGGTAGCATTGGATCGGTTTCGTACGTGGTTCCTCAGAAGCAGACTGTTAGCAAGGTGTTTCCTCAACAACAGTCGTACCACACCGCAAGCTCCACTAGCTCCAATGCCAACTTGGTGTCACAGGGTGCACAGTACGGCGCGGTTCTATCCCCACTGCACGTCCACACCATCCATAAAGCGCCCGTTCTAGCATACACCCCAAAGCACGAATGTTCCCAACACCATTAGGGTGCGCAAAGCAATAAAAATGCATCATACCGGTAAACATACGAAATGGCGTTGCTCAATAAAAACAGATGACCTCCCTACGGCCCACAAAACGGAAAAAAGAGCTGAACCTTCGTGTTTTTTTTTTCCTGATCTGTTTATTTACGTGAGGGAGGAGTTGACCTTTTCGGTAAACTTCGAACTCGTACTAAAGATTCACCCGTTCGGTGCTGGCGGAACTCAAAGTCCGGGACTACTACTAGGCTGCTACTAGGCATGTGCTTGGGCGTGATCGTGTTGTTAGTCTAGAGAGCACCCGTCAAGAACTTGTGGCGCGGACTTCGTGGCCTCGCATGGCTTTCACGAGTTGCGCTGTTTAATGCTCTCGCTAGCATTGGCATTCTTTGCGCACTCTGGCCCCATCCGAACCATCCGCGTAGCGTTTCGAACTGTGTATGACATTTTATTCACTTGACCCGAACGGTGTACATGATTGCGCTGGCACATAACTTTCTCACGCTGCACCAGTGATTGACGATCGTTTATTGCTCAAATAGCTCAAGTCCGATCGGCGCATGTCTTTATTAACTACAAGTGATTGAATGTTTCTAAAACTCGATAAAAAAAAGTCGACTTAGTCGACATAGTAGGGCTCTTAGTAACGACCAGGCGACAAACGGTCTCGATCGTAATCGTAAAACAAAAAACGTAATATTTGACCATTTCTTTGCGGATTGTCCCACAGAATCCACCCATTTGTCGCACGTGGTGACCAATAGTCTCCGCTTGGAGCAATGAATCAACACGCTAGATTCTCCACTCCGATCGCATGATTCAGTGTGAAAGGGTACGGGTTTTTGTGTTTTTTTGATACCATTTCGTTTCGGCAACGGCAGTACAGCTTCCACAAACGACAATAACAATATGAAGGCCACACGTGGAACTGGTTTGGTTGCCGTTGATACAATTGTTAAGAAAACGGGTTCATGCTGAGCGGGAAAGAAAACAAAACAAAATAGTATTACAACCTAAAGAAAAAAAAAACAACATGGGAAACCATCGAACTATCCGCACCGAGTGGCTGTAATATGTAGTGCAAAGTGTTCAACCGAATAGTGCGTACTGTGGTTAAACTGTGTGGGATAAAATCCACAATGGTCGCTTCGTACGTAAAACGAAGGCAGGTAGCACAGCCTCCAGGTCGTACAGGTTTGGTGTGTACGAACATCGAACCGGCTTTCTGGAACTAGGGGGTGTGTTAAGGCTTCGGCGTTACGTAATCGTGTATTGCACTTTGTAGGTCGTCGATGTGGGATGATTCTAAAGCTCGGGAAGTAGTAGATGCAAACAATTGTGAGGGTGAATTCATTTGAATATTGATTTGCTGGAAGAAAGTGTGGTGCGCTTTGTGGAAAAGAATTATTTAAGGAAATTTATTTTAAAATTAAAGATTCACTCATGTAGATCATATCTCCTATGCCTATATGGGTAGACCCAAGTAGAAGCATCGCCTAGGTCATATATATTATTAGCAATAGCTCATCAAAAGTCAGAAATTGCATACCAATGCCTTTGATGATGTAGTGTATGAAAAGCTTATGGTCAGTCGTTTAATTTGGAGATTGATCCAGATGGAATTCGATAAACGGTCTTCGGTGTGTTAATCCGTATCCCAAGAGTTCCGAATCCTAATTCGAGGATCCGTATCACAAGTCCAACTGTTACAAACTGCTTCATAGAAACTTACTTAAAAAATGTTTTGAGATATGCTAAAATTATAGCATTTTTCTATAAAAACTAAAATTTTACCATAAGTGTTACTTTACCAAAATAATACCAATTTGTCGATGAAAATTATTTGAAATAACCCAATATTTGTATAAATGGGGCGGCCCTGTGGGAGAGTTTTTCGGCGCCGGGCCTTGACACCACGGACCGGGGTTCAAATCCCATTCAGACCGTCCCCCCGTAGCATGGACTGACTAACCTGCTACGTGGTAAATTAAGTCTAATACGGCCAGGCCGTCATACAAGAATAATAAACAAAAAATATATATTTGTATAAATAAAAATTAAATAAAGTTTCAAATAATAATCAAATGAAATAAAAATAGCTTTAAGTTTTGCAAAAAAATATTGCAAAAATTGTTTGAAATATACCAGTTATTGACTTAATATTTTATATCAATTTTTTCCTTCGTGAAGAACGGCCAGGACAATACGGATTGCCGTCTCAATTAATTTTATATGTTTAATTCTAGTATATTTAGTTTAGTGTAAGCTGACTTCATTTATAGGGAATTTTTTCTTCTTTTGTTTGAATATACAAGAGCTGTCCGTATTGGGCGTATATTGTATTGCATCATTATCTTCCTTACCAAATTTATTGTTAGTTGTGTTAGTTTAGAATATTCTTCAATACAATATTACATCTTCTGTCTATTATTTATGAATAAGCATGCATCTTGAAAATGATTTTTACAGTAAATTCTTTAAGTTCTTCGTTACGACTTGTCAAATGTATTGTTAAATTTTTGTTTTTGTAAAGGAAACAACGGTATAGATGAGAATAGAACCCCCAGACACGGTGTAGAAAACTGAGAGCTTATCTCAATACCACACAACCATCTCCTTCTTATCGCGTTAAAACTCAATGATATTATAATCGAAGAGAAAGTAAATTACTTAAGTAACTGAATCCATCTTTGAGTGTGTAAATGTATTAATGCTCTCAGTAGCACCAATTTGGTGGTGTGACTGTTTAATGCTTGCCCATTTCTGTACTGTTCAAACTATCCAACACGTAAAGCACTACATTACCCGCAGCAACAACAGAAATAAAGAGGAGAAAAACCCACAACTAGTGAGGACTAGTTGACCCCGAATCAGTAAGCGGTATTTTGTGTAAAACCAAAATGTGTTACAAAAAACATCGGTTCCAATATTGCGTTGTTTTGCAAAAAGGGCACCCAATTTCATTCACAATACTTAGACAACCATTCCGGAACGCCATATTTGGGCCGCCGGGGAAATGTTGAGGAGTATCTGATGACATGATACCAGCCGAGAAGTCCCACAGCTACAACTCGTTAGGATGATCGATGGTGGACGTGTGGCTGGGTAATTTGTCGCCCATTTGCACTTTCCCATTGCCCGTACGATCACCTAAACTTCCAACGGTAAGCTACTCCGCACCCCACCACAATTACTTCCTTATGATAGGCGTGGTGCACTGTCCTCTCTCGCTTGCAGTATGTGCTCCAAAAATTCCAATCTTATCCCCCCTGGGGCAAACACACACGCACACATGAGCAAATGTCAAAAACAATTTGGACGCGATTGATTCGTCACTCGCGTTTGGGTTTTATTATTACCATTATCATATAGTGGGCCACCTCGGTGCGCGCGAAAAGCGAAAGTAGGAGGCTCGTTTCGTACACGCTCGAACGACTCCTTGGCGTTGTCGCTCTGTGCGATGGTGTCGGTTAGCCGTCCCTACTCTTTCGCCGCAGCAGAGCGGCCGCATTTGAACGGGGAGCGGTGGACATTTGAACGTAACGACGCAACCTGGGGCGGTAGGACATTTTTCGATATAAATATTGCCGTCAGTGGACGAAATGGTATCATTCAGGTACTAAGCTCATCGGCAGTAACACATCTTACCAGAACTCGTTCGTTTCGAAGGGCATAATGGCATTCAAGGTAAAGTGTTGTGTACGGCTGTGTCCTACCGAAAAAGGGGGCTTAGCATCCTTTTAGGGGGACTTGGGGATGTGGGATGCAAGTGTTGAAGTGTGTGCACTGTTTGTGAGGGAAAACGATGAATGTGCTAATGTGTGATTGGGCGTTTTGGTGTTTGCAAGTGAAAAATAACGTTATCTCTTTGTTATTCCTTTTGTGGTATTAGTTCGTCGTATTCCTGGCCTCGCTGGCCGTCGCTAGCGCTGGATACCTGGAGGCTGGTCATGCCGTCCAGTACGCCGCCCCGGTCGCTCACTACTCGCCGGCTTCGGCTGTGAGCTACAGCACCGTCTCGCAGGCTGCTCCGGCCAAGCTGGCCTATGCTGCCCCAGTTGCCAAGACTGTGTCGTACGCCGCCCCGCAGGTCTATGCCGCTCCTCAGGTCTATGCCGCTCCTCAGGTATATGCTGCCCCAGTTGCCAAGACTTATCTGTCCAGCCCGGCCGTTGGAGCGACGCACGAGAGCACCATCCGCTCGCACGACAGTACCATCTCGCACTACTCCAAGGCTGTCGATACTCCGTACTCGAGCGTGCGCAAGTCTGACACCCGCATCACCAACGAGCTGCCCAAGCTGGCCTACGCCCAGCCCGTCCTGGCCAAGCAGGTTGCCTATGCTGCCCCAGCTGTCCACGCCACCTATGCCGCTCCGGCTGTCCACACTAGCTACTCGCATGCTGCCCCAGCTGTGACTTATGCTCATGCCGCTCCGGCCGTCCACACCACCTATGCCGCTCCGGCTGTCCAGACCTATGCTCATGCTGCTCC
>AXCM01009748.1:0-10126 GCA_000473375.1 Anopheles culicifacies
TTCTCTAATCTGCAATGTAGGAAACCAATTACATTAACGTTACGCAAAAATTCAAAATTTTGTTACTGTTGACCTGATGTCTAATACGGCCAAACTTGATGTCTAATACGGTTGTCATACAAAAACAAAGAACTTATTACCTATGACGTTATCAAATGTTACGTCTAAAACAAACCCTGTCTATTAATTATGCTACAGCTTAACTACCTTGAACAAACCAAAATAGCTTTAGATTTATTAGAAATAATAAAGCTTTTAGTTTGAACTTAACACTTCAATGTGCTCTGTAAAAAGTTTTATCAGGCTGACTGCAAATAGTTAATGCTGGCGTTCGGGAACATATCATGGCTTTAAACAATTCCCCCGTCTTCAATGTCAAAAAACCTTTGCAAATTAATTCTTAACCCTTCAGCATAATATCCACCTGTTGCTCTTAAATTGCGTTTTTTACACACTCCTGATCCATCCATACACTTGCAGAATATAAAAAAAATTGTCAAAATCATTCACTCGACAATGTTGAGGGTGTAACAAATCTCACGTGACAAAATCCTAATGTAATCCAAATCTAATCCAAATCCCACTTTAGCCATTCCCACGTAGCAAGAACTAACTATCCGACTACGTTCGACATGAAACAAGATCCGATCACACCTTAAAATTCGAGTCAAATGTGAATAGCTAGTAGGGATTTTTGATGTTACGTAACATACATTCAAAAAGCCGCCCCTGCTCCCCCTCCTTCCTTCATCCACTTTTTCTTTGTAATGCATCTCAGTTTTAAAATCAAACTAATGTCACTTATCAGCGTTACGTAATAAATGGATGTTCCCTTATTCATTCGTCACTTTCTTCGTCTGTTTTTAGTCCTTTGGGGCGGCCCGGTGGGAAAGTTTATTTATGTAATGTGATTAATGTATTGTTTATCAAAATTTACTAATGTAATTTATGTAATTTTTGTGATTTTTGTAAATTTTTCTTATATGTTGGTAAGAACTTTGGGCTCCGAATTTAAGGATCTTTATTTTTATTATCTTTACTTCAGGGGCAAATTCATGCAAGAGTTCTAAAAATAAATTTAACAGTGTTTAACTCTGTGAATCATTAAAACTTATTGCTTTAGAGCCTTAAAGTGGCTTATAGTTTTTTTTTTAATTATATAGATTGCATATCTGAGTGATTTTAAAACATCCCATTGAGAAATGTCCTCTCACTTCAAAACTTTTTCCATTCTCGTAAATGTTTTCCTTGAGGATGTCTTTAAAATCCTTCAAGTTTTTTGCGTTTCGTTGCTTATTTCTGCAAAATATACTCCATAAAATGTAGAATAAATATTTTCCTATAGCATGATGAAAGAAAAACATTCGGACAGTTTCAGAACCGCTCCTGTCCCACTCGGCACACCGTTAAACGTACGTACCAGTGACGTGCCCGAGGACGATGGCTATCTTTAAAACATCCATTCCACCCACACCGACTTGGTCAGGGTCCACCAGCCCTGCACCAATGTGCAAATTAAACATTCGCTCAGGCACCCAATTGCTGTGAGCAGCACCGTGAATCACTGTCCCACAATGAGCAAGATCAGACTGCAAACATCGTTTGCCAATGTTGGCAAAGCTGTTACCGCTTCGGCCCCGGTAATGAACCTCTTGAGACGCATCGCCGTTGGATATGATGCTTTTTGGTTCGTATCCTTCATTAAGTAACCGGTAGCTCCGTCCCGCTTCAAACCGGCCAACACCACGGCCCGCACCGGCGGCTGGCAGCATTGAGCGAGCAAGTGTCTATTTTCATTCGCTTCCCGGTCCTAATTAAAAAGTTGTGTCGGTTCGCGGCACCCGGCCAGAAAATCTGGCGAATGACATCCCGAACGACAAACGATGATGCCGGGCGAAGTAGCATCGCTGCAATAAACACCTCATTAACCCACTTTGTACCGGGGCGCGTACAGGAGGTGGGCCCGCGAATAAATTTACATAAAACAAGCCATACCAGGGTGGGCGGCTAGCTTTTTTTCGGGAAACAGCCTTTTGCGAGCGCATGACAATGATGATGTTACGCGGGAACAGCAAAAAGGACGAGCGCCTGAGTTGTGCTCCGGCAATTCCAAAACCCGACAACGACAACGATCGCGCGTACTTGGTGGGATGTTCGCATTGCTTCACGAATCAAAAATTGAACAGAATCTGATGCTTTCCATTCTTCAGCAAATGTTACAACATTCCGTTCCTCTTCGCCATCTCACTCGAATCGTAGCACGAGTCGTTATCAGCGCACACTGGTAATGTCAAGCAGATTTCACCTATTCGAGAGCTTTCACCCGGTCACGAAGAGAAGTCGGGTTGTCGGTGAGGAAGGCTCAAAAGCTTACGCTCCTGTCAAGCGAGTGCACCGAGAGTGGGTGAAATTGCACCGAGTGAAATCAAGTCACGCTTCGGCATGAGAAGTGCATTACCTTCGCGTTCGGTGACAATTCATTCCGAGACACGAACACGTCCTATCCGATCCTGGAGTTGACTCAAGTGTTGGCCCGGGAGAAAAGTACTTCACTTGGTTCTAGCTTTTTCTTTACGCCGTTTTACTACCGATAGTTCGACAACTGGTAGCAATCTATGGTGTGTGAATAATGTCCATGCCCTCGGGCTTGTTTAAATGATGTTGTGGAAAGGAGTTGCAAGAATATAAACTATTTTTCTTAAATTACGAAACATATTTTATTTATTAACTAACTCGCCAGGATGGATAGTTGGGTGTGCATCTTATGCTGGCTTAAGACTAATAATATTAAACCCATTCGAGAAGCTGCTGGCGACATAAGAATGACTCTGGACAACTCCTCTTGGATGTTTTTTTTTTTTTTTTATTTATCGGTAAGACTCAACCCTATTTTGGTATATTTTAAAGGGCATCCACATCATCAGAGGACCGAAGGACATGACAACTATTGATTAACGCTTACCGGAGCAATCCACCACAGGACTGGTGCGATGCGCACCGCCTTGAATACAAGAGACAAGGACTCGTCGTGGCCAAATAGTAATGTTAACTCTAAAATTGATATCTTAAATGTATATAATAAATGTATCCTGACCAAATAGTGAGCATAAATTCCTTAAATCTGCGTTACAGTCGACTCTCGATGAAGAGTAGTTTGGCAAACTTCTATTACAGATGGAGGCAAAAAGGTTTGTGACTCCGGCTAGTAAATATTACTGGGTCGGTGGAACTGTGAGGGCGGTTCGGTGGCCGAGGAGACTGAGGCGCTGGTCTTCTGGCTGCCACGACTTGAATGTACCCACAACTGGATAGTCAGTCCTGCGTACGGGGGAATGGCCCGAAATGGATTCGAACGTCGGTCCTGCCCGTTGGAAGACCGACGTTGCTGCTTCCTCGGCTACTGAGCCAACCCAAACTGATTTTTTACAAATTTGAAGCAAAAGAACTTGGTAAAAAAATTATCATGATAACATGGACTAAAACAGAAAAATTCACGACTGCAAATTAGCAGGCAGTTCAATTCTGCAAACAAACATCATTCGTTATCAAGATGTACTGTTAGATTGTTAGTTGACTCTCCAAGAGCTTTACGAGCCATTTTCAAAGCGTATCATTTAATAGGTTTTATCATTCGAGCAGGTAAAGTTTTAAAGGTATTTAAAGGTATCAGTTTTTAGTATACTTTTTGCTAGTATACTTTGGACACCAACGCAGCGGTCCTGAATAGATAGGATAGAATTAGCCGAAAGCAAACTTATGTGACCAGACTAAGTATCACTTTTAGCGTACTGGAGTATCTGTTGTTAGCACAGGAGTCTGTCCAATACAAACAAATGATGGCGCAGTTCATTTACTTACACAAGCTCATTCGTGGACCAACCTCAAAAACATTAAATCCCAGGCATTACCATTATCCCAACATTACAACTCTGTACTGCATTAATATCAACAGAATTTGATTGTAATGAGCCTTCATTAAAGACAGTTGATTCCTTCATTAGTTTTTCTCCCTTTGTTTTATGTTGCACTTGATTAACACCGGTAAGATGACTTTGTAAAAGATGATGATGATTCAAAAAGTAAACTATTTGGAGATAATAACAGTATTTCAACTAACGCATACCTAGTTTACGTTTATATTGGCATACCTAGTTATAGCTGGTATAACTATATTTTTGTCAAGATCGTCTGACCCTGATCTTAATTTTCAATCAATATTGAGGAAACTTTTGTCATTGTCTCAGTGACCGTGACATTAAAAAAGTCATCAAGTATGTATGTGTCTCTTTTTTTAAAAATTATTTACATTCCTAGTTTTTATTCTATGTAGGAAACATACAATACCTTAGAACATTATGAGAAATTGTACGAATATTTTAAAGTATCCAGGAATTACCAAAAATACTATGATAGTATAATAAACAAAACCATCCTTCAAATCATTTGAAATTTGAAATTGAGTTTATCCCAAAACGATAGTCTGTGACTCAACTGTACACTGATTAGGGCACGAATTTGTTCTCGATTAGGGCACACTCGATGATGTTGTTATCAGTAGGTCTTCAGAAGATACTTCTGGATAATATGTTCACTGTGTAAAAATAAAGGGTCTTCCGATCTTGTCTGTTAATTACTTCAAACCTCTTTATATTCTTGTACTGCTGTCTATCTTCAGGACCTCCTCCAACTATTATTTTGAATTTGAAATCTGGTAAAACTGGCTCGGTCAAAATCTTAATTCTCAAAATCAATTCTGACTTCATAAGTAAATTGATAACATTTGCGTTAATTCAAGACATGATTTTCTAAATTATTGATGTATCATTGAACATTCCATTTTTATCTGATGCTTAAACAAACAAAATATTCCATTAACGCTCATTCTAAAAATTCCAACACCAACCATTCCGTCCCATCCTTCATTCTTTTCAATGAAAGGAAAATCTGCCACACCCTTCAATGTTGCGACATTAATGACGACTCTTTCAATTCTTGATCTTCAGCAAAGACGGGGAGAGTAGTCATACATGCTTTTTTATGTGCAAGCACGCCCACCTCACAACCCACGTACCTTCGCATGAAAGATAACATTGCACGCAAGCTTAAAAAGACAATATACACGGCAAGTTGTCAGCAAACGACCCGATTCAGCAGCATCTTTTCTGAGTCATTAAATCACCTTGCACAACTCATCCAGGTGTACACGGGTATTCGGATGCACTTGGGCAGAAGTGAATAGTAGTGTAACGGTGATGATGATGCTAGAAACGGGGGATGATGTCAAAAGGTGAATGTGTGTATGGGAGCTTGTGCATCGTCAAGAGAACAGAAGAATATGCTCTTTATGCTTTCACAAACCACACTAACGACCAAATCCAATGTCAATGATACTAGTCGTGGGATGCCAATGGGTGTTTTTTTCTGAAATGCATCTGACTCGTTCTTTAAGGGATGTAACAACAGTGTGGGGTTCGGAACGGGAAAATGGGAATGAGGCAAATAGGGGGACATCTATTCCCGTTTGTCTCCGGTGTACCATACATTGTTCTGGCGGGATTTAAAAAGGATAATATGAAGCACCACAGAGCATGGATTCGTACTAAACTAATGTGAGTGGAGTAATTTGTGGTTCCCGAAGTTTGTCATTTCACTAGAGACAAATGGCAAAAGATAAAGAATGTTGATGAACACGATTTTGCTTCAAAAAGACGCACACGTGAGCTTCGAGTTTTTTTTTTTTTGTGGAATTTACTATTATTTACTTTAGTTACATATTTTTCTATCCATTTAAACACAAACATAAAATTTATTGCAAGTCTTCTTCAGTGCAGTGCAATTTGTATACACAACATAATGATGCAACGTGTTCACCTTACGGAGGATCCACTCCAGGTCCTGTGGCGTATTGTCCGTCCATGTAAATAATGATCTACCGTAATGCATTCTAAAGGATGCATTTTGTCCTACTATCATCTCAGTTGTGCACTTGTCTAATTGTGTGTACCGTGAAAGAAAAGCAAATACACCGCAAGGCGAGAAAAAGCATACTTCTAACCGAATGCCGTTGAAGATTATACTCCTGTCGCAGGATGCAGGATATACTAAGGAAAAGAAGCATCCCGTTCCGATGTAAAAAGCCCAGTAGGTTTAAGCTAAAGCAGAAACAGTACACTGCCGTCTATGCCTGCCGGCATTTTTGTGTGTAGCTTTGTGTTGTTATTCTCTTCTCGGTTTATATGAAAAACAAACGGGCAAGCTTAAGGGTGGCAAGGGTTGGGATTTTCTCGGCATGAATTATCCCAGCATAATCAAGCATATTTTGAAAGCATGGCTCCGGTTGATAGACTTGTATGCTGCTTTTTTTCTTTTGTTTCGTCTTCTTCTGTTCTTTGTGTTTAACCCACCAGCCTTGTTCGCCTTATCGCCAGCCGCACTGATATGATTCGGGCCAGCTTTTTTACGTTACGTTTTCTTTGTTCTGGGCAAGGCCTAAATTCAGTTGTTTTTGTTCTATCTTTCGACCTTTACTTTGTTCGGTGAAGCGTTATGCTGCATGCCCTTTGCAATGAACGTGTAATAAGTAAAACTGAGCGTCATCATTCTCTCAACGGCTAGACAGAAAAAAAACGAGAGAAAGAAAAATGCCGTCCTATAACATAACCAACACCCGGGACGGCGAGAGCCACATGCGATAAGATAAGTGCTCCGTAAAGTGTCATTAAAGTGGTAAATTTATTAATGTAAAGGTTCCTTTTTTTCTGCTGGCACCCTTCAGACGCCCAATGCTGAACGTACGTCGAGACAAATGTCGGCGAGAATCGTCATGACCGGCTGGATCCAATAACTTCAACGCTACGGTACGGTTGGACGAACGAAGAAAAAAGAAAGAAAGAGTAAAACAAAGTTCGAATATTTAAAAAGAGCTTAAAACCTCATCAGACCTAAGCTGGGCTGGAATATAAATTGCCGAATGTGCGTGGTACTATTTTAACTGCTCGCTTTTAAAACTAATACCCCCAAATGAGCAAGGGGTCCCTTCCAATGCCAGTCGTCCTTGGGCCTAGTTTTTCTTACATGAATTCAGTTACTCAACATGATTTCGAGGCTCGTTTAATCGAATGGCATAGCCAGTATGGGCTACTGTAATGCATGCTATAATTTCCTGCCAACGTCTTTTTTTTCAATCCAATTACGATTTACATCATAGTATTGTAAGTAAAATACATATCTGTATAAAGCTGCTTGATTTATTAACTGAATCTGCGGATATTTTCACTTTTTAATAATACTCTTTAGAACCTATGTATCTTCAAACACTGTGAATTAGATGATTATGATCCATTCTACATTAATTCTTGAAAACGCCCCGAATAGCCCTAGGATATTTGTTGATTGCCTAAATTTTTAAGGTCTTCTTCTGATGAACTAAAGTTCGTACTAAAGATGTGTTATTCTTGCTCTTACGGTGGACATTCGGGGTCGTTTACGGTCGTTTTTTGGATATGAGCTATCCAATTTCTAGGTCTTCAAGGTATCGATCTCTGGGAAGAGGTCACGGTTCGGAGCAAGAAATGTACTAGATAAAGTCTAGCCTTAAGTTTTTACCTTTTAGCAGTACGTTCTGGGAGATTGATATCAATAAAAAGCGATATTAAAGATCTGCTATTGTCTTCTAAAGATGATGATAGTTCTAAAATGGATACTGATGTTGATATATGTGGAAGGTCTAATCATTTTATATTTTGACCCATTCTTAGGCTGTTACACTTCATAGCTTTATGCTGTAGCTTACAATTTCAAGCAGAAATAACATAATGTTAATATTTGGTGAAATGCTAACACGGAAAACTCCAGGCGTTATTGCACATTTTCTATTAAGAAATCAACATTACCCAAATGATGATGATGTCTCACCTCTTAACCCTTTACAAGACTGAAAAGCACGAAGTTATCGGAAGTATAATTTAAAAATAAAGGCAAAATGGGAAGATAATGATCCTTTAAAACATTAGTTGAATTGAACGGTGAGGCCGCCACATTATTTAATTAGCCTACTTCCAAATAAAAACAACCGAAGGGTTCAGTTTAGCTGCGCGTGTTTTGTTCTCATGCAATATTTTTCATTTGTTGGTGACTTTTTGAGTTTTAGTAAATTCCAACAGTATCTTGAATTAAGTACAAATAACAAGACAACAAATTTATCGTCAATCTCTTTTCGAGTTGTGGATAGAGAGCTGCCAAAATTTCCTATTTAACTTCGTTTATTTATTGATTTTACGTTCTGGAATTTTGTGAAAAGCTTACAGTAATTGTTTTATCATCAAAATTTACTGTTTTGATTTTAAAATAGACCGGATTGCAAGCATGCTCTAGTTCCTCCAGCGAATCCATCTTGATCACTTCAATTAGCGCGGTGCCCTCGGAGTGGTAATTTAATTTTTTGGGAACAAATCAACGTTTCAGAGGTCTAAATCCGATGAACGGTGGAGAGGTTGTTCGATGATATGTGTGCAATGTTTGTTCAAAAATGCGTCCCGTATTGTGAACCTTGTCAACCTCCTGCGACTGCACATTGTCATATTGCAGGATCCATGAATTGTCCTTCCACAAATCAGAAACTTTCTCTCACAGACACTACATAACCTGTAGATAGTGCTTGGCATAGATACTGTAGAATCATTTGAAACGAATTCTGAGGGCTTATTCCCACGTTTTCATCAACTGAAAACGTTCAAAACTTATAAAACAAAGGATCACAGTTCCGACAACAATCTAGTGATGTAAACATTTAAATACATGAGAGAATCACTTTTTTTCATTGAACAATTTCTGGTACTTTTGTTACCGAATGTATTTGGTGTCTGAAGGACTCAGTTGTGATAAATTCAACTTTGATTTAATTTTTAACTTTTAAACTAAAAGTAACTCATTATCTCAAAATAAAGGATTATTAATTAAGATGTAATATTTTTTTCTGCTTGCATAGTCTTATGTCACCTCAGGTTTTAGGTTTCAGTTGGTGTAGCTGATGCAACCAATGGTCTACAAGGTTCAAATTTTTATTACATTCAACAATTTAAACATGAGTTTTCCATAAGCAAATCAACTTCTTTCTACTAGAATATGCTTACTTCTTAACAAAAATAAGGTAAGGATTTTTTTTTTTATTCATTATAAGGTAAGGATATAATTTATTCTTTTTTTTCTCCCTTATTAGCGTTGACTCCATTCTCGTTGTGCCAATTGATGATGATTTTCTATTAATTCTTAAGAAAAAAGGAACCCTGAAACTAACCGTCCAACGTGGTATTGCATTAGAATTCAACAATATGCTCATTAAAATTAAAAGTGCTCCACCTTAACAATTAAACCCGAAACCATACCTGTTATGTTGCCGTTTCCCTTTCAATCTTTCCCTATGATCTTACTCCGTTTCCCTCCGCTTTAAAATGCGTTCAAAACGTCCTCCACCAAACAGCAAAACCAAAAAATACATACAAATTATAACCCTCGTTGCTTAAGTTTCATCTCGCATCGCTCGAGATCGGCGGTCCAAAACTGGGACAATAAAGCACTTCCAGCCCAAAAATACCGCCACACAAACGAACGGCGTCCTAAAACCTACATTAAATACCACCGCTTGGCGCCCTGTGCGCATCAAGACACACAGCAACAGCCACAACGCAAAACGCATATCATTCAAATCGACTTTTCCAGTCACGCCCAAAACACAAACCAAAAAACCCCGAAAAACACCCCGAAAGCGCCAATGACGGATAGCTGAATGCCAGCAGTGCCGCACCGGAAGTGAACGAGTTTTTGTTTGTTTTACGCTTTACGGAAATGAATAAGAAATGCATGCACCGTCTACTAAACTGCACCACAAGGGTACCGTGGCCCGGGCAAAGCAACTGGAACAAGACCCCGATCTGAAAAAGGAGAGGGGAAACAATAAAAATACAACAAAATAATTATATGTTTATGGTTAGCCGGTACAATATGTGTGCTGCTAATGATAATTAAGTTGATCTATCCTCTTGGCTACAGTTTACCCGTTTATCGTTGTTTTCTTTATTATTATTATTATACATTTTATCCTTGTCCTACTGGCCTTTTTGTGTGCACG
>AXCM01009756.1:0-10119 GCA_000473375.1 Anopheles culicifacies
ATATCCAGAGATAGTTGGAAATTTTATTGGAAAATGTCCTCTAAGGAATATTTTAAAACTTCGTTATTTATTTGAATATCGCAAGTGTACTCTTCTTCTCCTTTATTTTGTAATAAGTACGTCTGAATGACATGGCCTGGCCATCATTTTTAGAAAACTCGGCACAGGGCTGAATCCCTCTATCCTCGATCCCTCAGGTTAGACTCCACTTGATCCAGCCATCGAGCTCGCTGTGTTCCTCTACGTCTCGTGCTGTGCGGGTCACTAACGAACATTTTCTTGGTGAGACTTAAGTCCGGCATCCTCATCATGTACTCCAAACAACGTTTCCTATCGGTTTTGGCTACCACCGGCAGGATGTGCACATCGCAAGACTTTTGTCTAAGACTCAGACGTTGAGGAGTTCGTCTTGAGATTTCGCTGGTTATGTTGTTATCCGAAGATAGGATCGTTCCAAGAGCTCAGAACTCCTTAATTACCGCGAGATCGTTGCCAGCAACTAAAAATCTGGTGGGAGTCAGGCTGTAATATGGTTAGAACCTTCGACAACCAGGTACTTTATCTTTGTCACATTGATCTTCAATCCATTCCCAATCGGCCTCACACAGCGGCTCGGATGTCGGTCCAGTGTTGTCGATTTTAGCTGCGAAGCCAAGTAATTATAGGAATCCGTTTAAAATAGTGCCCCGGATGTCACAGCCCGCGCTTCGCATGATATTTAACAGATAAATATTGAACAACAAACAGAAGAGTCCGGCCTAGTGTACCGCAAGTGTACAAAGTGAGAGATTATAAGTTGAAATTAATATTAGACCTTTATTTGTCTTATCATTACATTAATTACCCGTCGGCCACGCAGGCCTAACAAGAGCACCGAAATACACAATGTCTTATATTCTGTCGCGAGTTCTCAATCAGTCTGTTCCTATAAGTTCTAGTCCTTAAATTTCAATTAAGAGGTCTTAAGTAGTACTTCAGTTTGTCTAATACGGCCAGGCCGTCATACAAGAAAAAAAAAAGTAGTACTTCACTAGTAACATTTGGAGTAGTTGTGGCTTGAAGCTGTTAAATATCAATTGTTCAGAAGCCGTTTTAATACGAATAGTATGTTAACAGACCTAAATTGTGCCACAAGCCTAAGGTAATCGAGACCAAAATGTAAGTTCCCAATAAAACCATTTGAGATTTTCAACAAAGAACTCATAATATAGCAATACGACCAGGTCGTCCCTTATGAAATAAAAAACAATAAAACTCTTTAATAGTTAAGCATCACACCTCACATGAAGATGTTTCACCTTTAGCATATCAAAACTGCATTCTGCATAGTTCTGAAGATCAGTTACGATAGCTTTTTAGGATATCCAAAGGATTGAAGTTGCTACTAAACGAGCCATATTCCAAGCGTCAAAGAACCCTCTTGAACTATTTTTTTGCCGATCGCTGCTCTTCGTACAAAATTAGCAAAAGTTTTACTATTTAATCATTACATTTCAACCATGGCAATAAATAATAACTCCATTTCAACATACTCTACTTTACCTTCAAATATATTTGTCAAGAAAATTAAATGAATTACCGCTTTTTGTCAACCAACCCCTTTTGTTTTTGACTCCCTAAATAAAGCACACAAAAATGAAACAGAACTCACCCCGAAACTACCAAACGTTTTTCTCTCCCTTTTCGTGGGAAATTAAATAGATATAAAAAATCAAACGTTAGCAGCAATATGCTTCTCCTGCAAGTGTCTAGTTACGACCGTGCAGAGAAGATGCGTGAGGGCCTACATCCAAACAACCACCAAGCATCACACACACCCCTCCGCTTCACCGTTTGGTTGTTCGCGCTGTGGGAGAAAATGCGTTCAAACAAACATCACAGCAGGATAGGGTGAAATGGCCGCTCTGGCAGCCGCGGCCAGCTTTGGACCGTTAGGGGTTTAAGGGGCATGTTGTCCGGTTGGTCGCCGCCCGACCAATCCTGATCGGTTGGTGACTTACACGATAGTGAACGAATTAATCCAACAAAGATGACCAGAACACCAAAAAACGGGCAACCGGCAAACCGCAAGGGGGCGGGAGGAGGGCTTTGCCAGCATGGGGGCTTTGGCCGTCTGGTTTCGTAACACGCCGGGGTTTTGCACCCGACATACGCCGTATATAAGTTGATCGGTTTTATCTAAGCCTTCACACACAACCGGGACCATTCATTTCGAAACCTTCACCAGGGAAGACCACTAGTGCCCCCGAGATCGTTAGGCTGATGTTTGCGCTTGGAGTGAGCTACAAACCCACAGCAAAGTATTTTCCATGTTCTTTCCAGGTGAGCTGTGGCGCGTCAGAAAAGGGAGTTACAAAATTAAATAAAACCACTGCACACTGGTGCGAATGCAATGCACGGGCAGCAAGAAAAAAAACCAACTCTTATAAAAATCGGATTGCATCGCATCGCTACAAACGCAATTGACCTCCCGGTGTTTGGTTAGGCGGCGCGTCAAATACTGCAAAAAAAAAAAAAATATGGCACCAACACGTTTAGAAGCGAAACCAACGAACTTGGTAAATATTATATGTTGACTAAATAAATGCACTACACGGGCAGCGCAACAGGATTATTTTGCGCGTTATTTGCATGCCGTCCTAGTGCATCGGGCCGGACACACCTTACCTTATGTATGTTTTTTAATTAAAAAAAAGTATTCTTCATATATTACGAGGTTATGAGTATGATTTTATACCAGCTCTAATTTTGGTTTGAAAAAAAAAAATACTGCACTGATAAGAGTGGGTTGGGTCAGTTTGATATTTATTTAAATAACAAAACTAATGTACAACGACAACAAACGCTCGGACACGCTAGGCCAGACAGCGTAGCGTCTGTGGTTTGAATTTCGTCAAGAAGAGCTGTTTAATGGGCCCAAAGGTAGCATTTGGACGTCGTAAACGAAAGGATATTGACTCTAGCAACACGTCAGCTGGCAGAGATTAAACGGCATTAGCGTCTCGTCATAGCGGGGCGCAGTTGTGAAACAGGTAATATAATGTAAGTTTGTACAAATATTTCTAATATTAGGCGTTTGACCATTTAAATGACTTCCACAATCTCATTGCTTCTGTGGAACTTATCCAGCTCTTCTCCTTTTGAGTGGACAACTTCTGGATGGGAGCAAAAAATAAATAAAATCGCATGCACTTGCTCGTCTGATTACCGCTTGTTCTGCGTGGAGCTTGAATTTATAATCTTATTCGTGATCCAAATCTGGATCTTCTCCTCCGCTGGATCGCACCGTGTGCCGGAACGTGTACGACGGTAAGTAAGCTAATAAATTGAAACCGTACCTTCCCGGCAAGGGGTCACCTTTCTGCTGGGTGATTCACTTTCCATCCCCTACCTGCACATCAGTGTGCGGAGGGGAGAGCCAAGGGTGGTGCGTATGCTCCAATGTCCACCCTCCATTAATCAGTTCAGTTTTGATAATTTTGTTTACACATTTTCCGCACACATCGGCGGATTCACACCGAAGGAGTGGACTTTCGTGGTGGTTCGTTATTTAATGCACCGTGGCAGGGGTTTGCTTGCTTGGAAGATGCTGACCATTGACGATGACAACGGTTTTGAAATGGTCACCCAGAACGGGCAGGTACCGTGCAGATAAGCACGGCAACCAGCGAGCAGCAGCATGCGCATGATAAACAGGAGTGCAAAAAGTGTAATTGAGAGTCGGCGGCATGGAGACGTGTCGCCGTCCGGCGGCGGGGGATTTTGTGTCGCCTTCTTTTCTCGCATGCAATATGATCACCCTAAAAGCGCAAGATCACTTGACATCAAAATGCTTTTAATTAATTAGCGTTTAGGGTAGTCGGACCGGCACACGGCTCGTGTGCATGTTGCCGCGTATAGCGGTCGCTTCTGGATGTGTGAGCCAGTACGCACGGTGAAGAGCCCAAGTGCACGAGAGGCAGCTGAAGGTAGTTCACCCGCGTTGGTATGGTGTCTGAAACTGGATCCAGCAGGGGATATGATGCGGCCTTATGGTGTTTTGTTGGTAGCCACCAACCGCCGCCACCTACCAACCTCCAGGTGTCTGGAAGGTGCGGTCGCGTAATCCATTTATCACGCCTTCCCGAGCGCCCGGTACGCAAAGCGCGGTGACGCTGATAGCGCTAGACCGGGCGGGACCCTTTCGAGGGAATGCTTTTATCCGGAACCGGTTTTGCTTCCCCCGGAACGCAAAAGCCACTCAGAACACCTCCGAATGTGATGGATCGATGGGCAATACTGTTATCTTCCAATAGCTAGGCGGTCAAACGGTCACGCTGGGGTAGCATTGTTCTATCAGATCTTGGAGGAATTCTGGCTAGTGGATCAACACCAACACCTTGCGGGCATCTTTCTCACGGCTAATTGATCAATTAGAAGCAAATGGGACCGTTTCGTTTCAGAGTTCCCAAACGGTGAATCTCAGGGACACTGATCCCCTCGTCGAACGATCGTGGACACTGATCTGCTGAGAGAACACACATTCCACTTGTTCGATCAACTCCCCGAGAAGCATGCAGCAGCAGCTGGTGGAGATATGTGAAACGCAAATGAGTCATCGATTGGGAGTCCGAAAACTTGTTTGCCCAGTACACCTGAAAGGCATGTGGAATGTAGAGGACGCTGTTTTCGGTGCATGAAATTGGCAGACACTTTGCTAATCCAATTTAAAGATGTCTGGAGTGACAGGTTGCTTGCAATGTGTGTCGGAAAGTATTTATTGAATTCTCTCAACTTCAACTTCTATTCTAGGAGAGTAACTGGTTTGCTCAGGTAAACAGTATCACGATTTCTTCCGTCCGCTCAGAATCGTATGAGATGACCAATATTTGAACGGGAGATCAGCAAAGACGGGGACCCAGATCGATATAATTAAGATCGTGACCTGTCATCGCGAGAAATGTTCCAATCCAAATTCCTTCAAAAAAACATAAAAAAGGGGCGCTTGATCAATGGTGGAAGCGTCGTGGTCCAGAGTCACCACCGAAACTTTCCCAGGAGCTGTCCGGGCTCATCTGAACCATCGGCTGTGGCATCGATTAATCTTGGTGTGAACGGTGTCTCTGCCTCTCGTCGGGCGAAAGGAATTGAACGAAATGCGCGGTACATATGCGACCTCCTAGGTATCGGTTACGTCTATCGAACGCTCCCAGGGAGGGCTTTTCCAACTGCGACAGTTCCCAACGAGTGATCTACTTTCAAGTGTTTTTTTTTCGGTGGAAGCGCTAGGTGGACAAAACGAGCCGAGTGGGGATTTTCTTGGGGAACCGATCCGGATGACGATTATGATGATCAATTATGCAAAATGCGACTGATCGCGGGATCAAGTTTGTCGGAGGATTGAAAGCGAAGTGTATCGTAACTGCAACTGCTACTGCAGATTAGTGTCAGGCGTGCTGAGCGTGTTTTGGGGAAGAATTTGGTACGATCGGAATTTTCGTGGCGAGCTCCAGGTCGATGTCAACGTTCGTGTTCGTGTCGTGGGAAACTAACGGATAGATTAAATTATCAATAAACTGGTCCGTTTGACGGAGGCAGAAAGATTGGATTATCTCTTAAGCTTCCAACGCCTGAAAGTATGCAATACATTCAACATTTATCATTTTGTACTGTCTGTTAGAACAGTTCTAAATAATTGGGACTAATTTCAGAAAAAAAAGTTTAGTGAATGCTGTTAAATTCATAGTAAACTGTCAGAATATATATTCTTGTATTCCAAATATAATCTCGACTCACTTTCAACTCCTTAAACTGTTATAAAATGTCCATGATAACAACGAAACAATAATTTTAATAGCTCAAATTATTCCTTCCTAGAACTCTAAACAAATTCCACTCAACATCAAACAGTCGCTGTACCGGTCTCCAGCAGATACCTTGGCGCTACGCGTGGTCACGAACGCGATCATAAATCAAATTTGCCAGCGACATAATCTCGACTCGGGCACTGGCAAGTCGCGTGTAGTCGCGTTAGTCATATATTTGTTTACTAATTAAATAGTTCCTCCATGCTGCGCAGTAGGGCTAAAGGGGTATGCCGTACCCGGAGGGCAGATTGTAGCAATGTTCCACCCGACAGACAGCCAGATAGCGGCAGGCCACACCGATTAGGCTCGATTTGACCGCGACGGACAAGCAATCGACCAACAAAAAAAGCGAAAAAAAGGCTCTCACTATCATGGCTAATCAATTGACACATTTGAAATCGGCAAGCAGATAGCTAATTTATACCACACGTATTTATCATTGGGGCGCACGCAATTAGATCGTGTGCGTTGATCGGGAACCCGCGGCGGACGCTGGCTGGTGATAAATGCCTGTGTGCAAATGTCGTGTAAAATGCTGACCAAACTTGGGGAGGTCTTCGATGGGGCAGTGAGACGACGTACTGCATACAACCGATCGATATCGGACACTTTATTGTAGCGCCCGTTTTTGACATTACGGTGACCACACCCCGTCCGGAAGTGATCGGAAGCAGCACCATTCCACGACGGCTTATCGTCACAACTCGTTCTCGGCCAATAACCTCGAGGTAGAAGTTGGGTGCGGTCAAGATACAACCCACGGACACAGACATTATGGCACGCGTCGGGGTGATAATTAAATCGACTTAAATTTTGTCCCCTTGGAGATAGAGCACGTGGCTTGTTTGCTGGAGGGATGTACCGAATAGTACAGTTTGTGTTTGTTTTCGTGTATGTGTTTTTTGAGCTGACTCACTGGGTTTATTGGTAGACATCGCTGCTAGACTCTTGGGAGCCATAAAAAAATGATTCGGGAGTTCGAGATAATGGAGAAGCGATTTGACTTCTTCCCAACATAAGAATGAAGCAATTGGACTCTTTTTTTAGCATTCTGATCGTATCTTGTTGTAAATCAATAAATTTTCCCACTCAATTGGGGAAATTACACGCTCTAGAAGTGAACGGTTGTGTTTAAATTCTGCATTTCTTCCCTAACCTTTTTCGGACCTTCGTAGACTTTTCCCCGCAGCAGATAAGCGTAGTCCGCCGAACGTAACTCGTGGAAATCGTAAGCCTTCTTGAACGGTTCCTTTAGCTTACTGTTAACCAGACAGGAGTAATAGTCGTACGCTGCAGGTCCAGGGCAGCTTGCCAGTACTGATCGCACCTCGGGTTCCAATTTACCCTGGTAGGTCAGATTGAAATCACGCACAATCTCATCCACCTAGAAATTAGAGAAACTCACTCACTGAATATTTGCCGCGAATGTTACACACCACCAAAACGACTCACCTTCAAACCAGTGTCATCCAAATAACGCAGTCCACGGAAGATGCAATCGATCGCCTTCCTCAGTTCCGGACTACCAGTCAGCTCGAACTTCCGAGCCTTCCTCAAATCAGCAGTTTTCTTACCATTCCAGGCACGCTTCTCACAGAACGCATGGTACGATTCACCTTTCCGCTTTATTTCGGGCATTGCGGCATAAATTCTAGCGGCACCATCAACCGTACCGTGGTACAGTTTGCGGGATACGTTCACAAATCGGTTGTGTACTGGCAGATACGCGTTGTACAGATCGACACAGCTGCCCGTTCCTGTACTGATACTAGCGAGAGCTTTCTGATACTCGATCACTTCCCTTGAATCGGCCAGATTGTAAGCTTTGAATCCTTCATGTTGGACGGGAATCCTCTCCGACTGGGCAAGCAAGAAAACTGTTACAAACGTTTGTGGAGTTTAGTAGTCAAACTTCGCCATACCTTAAACGTGTTATCCTTCGGATCGTAGAGTTGCAGTCCTGTTAAAACACATTTCACATAGCAGTGGGTAATAGAATCATTGGGTTCTAACTTCCATTCCAACCACCATTTCATGTACGTTTTTCTACTTGCATCTGATGGAAGATGATCTTCATAGCAGCGCTTGTACACATAAAGTGTCTGCTCTGTATCTAGTGCTTTCCATGGTTGTGCTGCCTAAGATAAGTGTTCTAAGTTAAGGACAAGAAGCTTCTAACACATAAATATACTATTTCACTATGAACATACTTGCACAAACAGGTAAACAAGAAATGAGAGTAGCACTGCTGGAATGATCATTTCAATTAACGTTTTTACTGGAACTCATGAAGAAATGAGCCTGCGCACTCTTTTATAGTCAGAAGCAACAAGATGATGACGGTTAGAACAGCTGTTAGGGAGATTTATACGTATTTACCCATCTGATCGGATCGTAGAAATGCCCAGTGTAAACAGAGTGTTTGAATGAGACTGGAGTGTACACTGCCATAATGTGGTAACATTGTTTGCCGTCTTACTTGATTTGCATGCATAATGTGGCCGTGCAAATGTGAGTTGGTGACAGATTTACAGATCTAGTGATTAATCCCTTGCTTATGGTAATGTCAACAACGTTACTTGGTAATTGTCACTTCGTAATGCACAATGAGGATCACTTCTCAGCTATTGATGTAGTTGATAGCAGTTCATCTACTCACATCCAGATGGCACTTAGGTATTTCTCGCTCTTTCTTGATGCGTTCTAATCAGCATTACTATATTAGACTTGAAATAGGTTTGTAGAGTTCTTTTCTAGGCAACTAAGTTTAAGATTTCGTCCGATCTACCTCAGGGTTGGTTTTGTTTGATCCAATAATGAGCTAGCTGCTCTTGGAAGGGTATGTCTCAGCTCCAATTGTATCCCGTCTTCTTCTTCTTCTTTCTTGGCCTGTTCTAAAAGGCATAGCCTGATGTCCTATCCGTTTCCAGGAAACATGATCCCTAGCTACATTTTTTGACTGTCGGCTGCATCCGATCTCTCTCAGGTCTGCCTTCATTTGATCCAGCAAACGAGCTCCTTGTGCTCCTCTACGCCTCGTGCCGAACGGGTACCTAGCGAACATCTTACAGGTAGCGTATCCTTCAGGATTTGGCAATCGTCAGGATGTCTACACCGCCAAACAACTCAGATAGCTCGTGGTTCATTCTCCTTCTTCACACGCCCTGCTCGCACACGCCGCCAAATATAGTCCATAGAACACGCCGTTCGAAAATAGCGAGGGCCAGCGTAGTCTAAGGTTTGTGCCCCTAGAGGACTACCGGCCGTATCGGTGTGCGATTTCTTAGTTGTCTTGTGTTAGTATTGGGAGTGGCTTGCAAGGCCTCTTCCCCAACCCCCCGACTTGTCGGAGGGCCTACGCTTTTTAGCTGTTTAAAGTCCTTTATGGGAGCGGCTCGGTGGCAGAGGAGATTGAGGCGCCGGTCTTCGAACGGACGGGACCGAGGTTCGAATCCCATTCGAGCCGTTCCCTCGTACGCAGGATTGACTATTCTGTTGCGGGTACATTCAAGTCACGGAAGCCAGAAATGGCGGCAGGCCAAGACCTCTCGAGGTTGTAGACCCAGAGAAGAAGAAAGTTCTTTATGAAGCCAGGGCAGAAGAGCGACAATTAAGTTGTCTTTTCCGTCCAGTGGAGGATCTTACATCATGGAGATTTCATTTTTCAGGTGCCTGGCCTTTTTAATGCTGTCTCACATCTATGATAACTTCAACAGAGAAATCTGAACTAAAGATCGGAGTGTTTTGAAACGCTGAATACTTGGAGGTCTTCGAGGTTTTTGTGACTTTGCTGCTTGTCATTAGATCCACAAGTGACTCTGTAAAACAGCTCAGTTTTCTCTTGTTTTATTATACTTATCCTCAAGGGTGGTATTCACGATTTTGAGTAAAAATCATTCCACGGTTGTTAAAGTTCAAGCTTCCCATGACAATTTCCAGAGCATAAACAGGACTCAACATAAACCCTTCCCAAAAAAAGATTACACATTGTGCTTTGTGTGGTAAAGTGACCGTTACTTTTGTGCCATGCAAAAATCACAGCATCAACAACGACATTAAACTTGCCACTTGCTTCCGGCTTTACCATGTTCCACCCCTCAACATTTTATTCACACACTGCCTATAACGGAAACATCGGAATCGGAACTAATCTCTTAAAATCTTCACCACCCCTAATCCTTTTGTATGGAAAAAAAATCATTCGCAAAACGTGCATACATATACGCATACGGCCACATATCAAGGCCACCTTGCCAAAAACAGGTTCCGGGTG
>AXCM01009757.1:0-10190 GCA_000473375.1 Anopheles culicifacies
CAACTTTTCGCTGAACAAATTTGCATCGCCGCGTGTATTACCATGCATAAAACGACATGTGTTTGCGGAGGAGTGGGAAGCTGTAGAAACTTCTCCAACTGAATGGGCCCCGTCTGTGGTTATGCGGACGCAGAGACGCGCGAAGGAAGCAGGAATGAAATGTATCTAGAGCCGATGCCTGTGCGAGCTTTATTCCTTTTTCGCTTACGTAATGTTTCCGCGTAAAACCATCGGGGACCCTCTGAAAGGAAAGCAACCGTGAGCAAGTGGATGAAGTGTAAGTGTTCGATTTCCTCCCCAAGCACCACACCGTTGGTCTCGTTCTGTCGGATCATTTCGGGTGTGATCATCGTTGCGCTCGAGTATCGACTATTTGCATATTCCCATTACACAAAGCAATGCCGCTTGTCACTGCTGAAGCAGGATGAATCCACTTGAAACAAAATGGAAATGAAGATGAGCTCTGTCGTCCTGATGGCACTCTGTACATCTTCCGTACCGGACTTTGGTTTCGCTTGGAAGAGACATTTCGTGAACGTATCACGTCCACATCAACGTCGTACAGCCAACGGTCCATTGTCCTGCCGTCCGTGAAACGACACGGACACAACACACAGGGTTAACGGATGTACCCCGCCGTAGTGCTGATGGTGGAAAACAACGCCCACACCCATTGGAAATTGAACTCACGGCGCGGTTGAGGAGCGATAAAAAAAAACCCCGACATGATCGGCTTTGGGACGTAACAAAAGACATAAACATATGCTCGCACGTCTTCGCCACGCTCGCCATATCTCCGTTTGGTGCGCTCATTATCTCACACAGGCACTCATTTTCCCGAGCAGAAATCCTCTCACGCTCTCTCTCTCCTGTGTGGGGGTTTTTTGCTTTTTGGGTGGTGCTCACAACGCAAATCAATGTGTGTGCAGCGTTAATGCCCTTATGCGTTGATTTTTTTTTTGTGTTTGGGTATGCTCACGTTTTCTGTCGCTCAACTTTCCGGCTACTTTTGTTGGTAGTTGTTTGTGTGCGCCGCAAGCAAAGACGACAACGACGATGATGGCTACGGGTGGCCTCTAACGAGTGACAAACAGGTGGTTAATAATAAATACCGACACGCAAGGAGAGGGGGACATGGAGAAAAAAAAAAGCGGGGGGCGAAGAGGCGTTGTGTTGTGGAAAATGCCCTTTTTTTCTTACGGTTGTGGGGGGGTGGCATTGTCCAAAAACATAAACCTTATGTGGCATTGAGCGTAAAGGCGTAAGGACAAGCGAGGGTTTGTTTTTGTTTCGCAAGAATTCGAAATGAAATTTTTCGGTAATTTCATCAAAAATTTCGAATAAAAAAACAAACACATTTATTCAAATAATTTCATCCTTTGCTATACCTTTTTCCAGGTAAAGGTCTCCTAAAGCTCTCATGTAAGCATTAGGGAGTTGATAAAGGAATCATGCATCATGCTTGATGCTTGTATGTGTATTGTCCTTACCAACGTGGACATTGTATGGAAAACTCCCTTCATGTGTGGTAGTAGTAGTAAAAGTTCTTGTGAAAACTACACATTTTTACGATTGTGTAGATAGAAATCAGCTGAACGGCGAAGAACAACTATGTGTGTACGATATTTATTTTATTTCTCGAACATTTCCCGAGGTCATGGTTGACACGAAGTCGCTGTTGAGTGGAGAGAGAGAGAGAGAGCTGTTAATAGAAAACAGGAGCTATAAGCGTATTCGTTCTCGAATCATTGTCGTATCGATATATTTTTCGCAGGTGAGTATGGATATTAAAATTATATTATTTGAATAAATATTTCAACAGCAATATATTGCCATTTATTTACAATAAATAGACACCCAATTCCAGCTTGAATAAATAATACAACCTTTGACCTAAATGATGTATGTACAAAATGCTCATAAAACATTTGGAAACATTTCCTGCCCAAAATTCATCTTCGCCTTCGCGGACGCGACTGGCGTCCACGTGTCGCCTCCGGTCCACGGCAAATACATACACTCCCAGACAGGCAACGGCTGGTGTCGCCGATTTTTTTCTTTCTCTTTTTTTTGCTCCCCATTTCCGCCCCCAATCGTTCACAATCGTTCATCCCGGCGCTGAAATTCCAGCAGGAAATGAACACACGCGGAAAGGATTCGCTTGCGCGTTTGTAGGGGTGTATATATACGCTTAATAACACGCTCCGGTTCCTCGGTCGGAGAGGGACCAACCTGATAGCGTATATCGCGTCACTCGCTCGTGAGCTCTGCTCTCACCGTCTCAAAACCGAATGATCGTGCCGCTCAGAGCAACGGCGCGTTTTCCACACTCACTGTGTGTGCGTGCTGTGTAAGGAATTTTTCCACGCCCGACCGACCGGGGTGGAAAGCGGTCCCAAGCACCATTCGGTACACTCAGTAGATCGTGAGTGTTTAAATGCGTCGGATGTGCATCGAAGTGTCGCGTTACGCCATTCCCGGCTCTCGGAACAAGGAGCGTTAGTGCAAAAGTTATCCAGCAGCCCAAAAGCAGAAACACAGACAAGGCAAGTGCTGCGTCGGATTTTAGCGCTTTCGCGTACAGCTGACGTTGTAACAGGCACACAGAGCAGTGAGGTGAAAGCAAACGTGGAATCAAAAGGTAGTAACGATTGGGTTGCTTCTTCTATCAAGCAGCGAGTGATTTTGGGAAGCTTGTTTAGCTGCGTTTGTACATTACTAGAACAGGGATCCCGATGACTCCTGTCGCGTAAAATCTTGCTCTTTACGCATGCATTACGTATTGCTCTTGTGAAGTATCGAAATCATTTTTGTGAGTGAACAACAAGCAAGCAACTGATGGACATTGAATCTACTAATTTCCACAATTAGAAGGCATTTTTATGTTGACACTTTCCATGTGTTCTAATGTGCGTATACGGTGAGCGTGAGATAACATTAGCCAAATGGCACAACATTGATGCATGCAAATGCCGTCCACTCGGTAAAGTGCACCCAATTTATGTATCTGTGTGTGTGTGTGTAAAAATGCATTTACGTGGCAAGCATCTTTCATTCATCTTCTCATTCCTTTATTCGGATGCGCAAAGTGAGATGGTGATTGTGTGGTACACGATTAAGTAAGTGTTGTGTGGGGGAACAAAAAGAAAACAAGCGGAAAACTCCCCCCTTTCGAGTCGTGGCGTATGTACACCTTTCGCTCTAATTGACACTACGAGCGTGTGTCATTTTATTAGTAGTTTAGTAAATACTGTACGTCAAAAAGTGACAGTGCTAGTGTCAGAATGAATCGCGCTCTTAGCGAAACGTTATCTTCCTTGACGGACCATCTGAACAATTCATCCGTATATTCGTTCGTAATGATCGTACGTGTGCGGTACCGATCTCGATTGCAAAAATGTGTGCGTGGTTTTCTGTTGTTGTTGCTGTTGTTGTTTCGGCCTGTTGGTGTGCCCCGGTTTGAATGGGAGATGAGCAAAACCGTAGACGCGCATTTCTATAAATATAATTCGGCCTTTCAAGCGTGGTACTACTGTCCCGATCATTTTCCCCACAGCGCTCTCTGTCTGATGTAAAGAACGAAACGTGTACACACAGACACACGCGTATAAATGTATAAAAGTTTTCCCCACTAAACTTGTTAGGCTTATTTTGATTTTAATAGTCTTTTTATTGGTTCGAATGTTTTCTGATTTCTTCCTGACGATCCAAAATTTATTTTCCTGAGATTAAAGTGTTTTTACTAAAGATGGAAATGTTGTTATGTTTCTTCCCGTTTTCTCTAACATTTTTTCACATAAGATCAAACCGTCTGTCAAAATTTCCATCCAAACACATTTCTTAAAGCCATGTAAACATCCCTTTGGCGCCAAATGTGCGTAACGCAACCTGGCTGCCATCTTTCGTTCGACGATGTCTTTGCCGATTTTCATACATGCCCAACGCTCGCTTGTCGGACATTTCCTCTTAAACTGCTCGCTTGCACGCTTTTTCTCCCGTCCCCCCCGTCCCAGAACATCGGTGACAAACTTTGATCGAATGGCAACCAGAACGACGACGACATCGCTGACGATGGCGATTGCAATCGAAAGTGAAAATATTTGTTTTCACTCCTTCAGCGTCGCGCCGCGTTTCCGATGGAGGCATCCGCCCTAAACGTTCACCTTTTCACCTAGCCAGCCGCTTTCATTCGCGTGGTGCGTGGTCGAAGTGAAGGGAAAATCCCGGGTGAATAAAAAAAAAAAAAAAAAAAAAAGGAATGTATCTGCGCGATCTCTTAACTCATCCGGCGATTTCGTGTGTTCGTGTGTTCTCATTTTCCGATGCTCAAGAGCGGGGGATTGGGGGTTTTTATACTTTTCTGTTCGCATATCAGCTCTTTCACTTTCTCTCTGTCTTGGGAGAGAGAGAGAGAGAGAGAGAGAGAGAGGGATAGGTGGTTATATTAATTTGGTGCTGGCTAGCTATAGACCCCACGTACAAACGGATAGTCTGTGTTGGTAAATAGTGTTATTTCTTTTGTACCGCTTGAGCGTGAAACACTTTTCGGTGGTACGTTTAAAGCGTCGGGATCACAGATATCGTTCAATATTGTGCATAGAAATTAAGAACCAAAAGGAAGAGTGTACAGAGTGATCGTTCTATGAAAAAAAAACGACTACATCAAGTGATCATGAGTGTGATCGAGGAGATCGTCCACGTGTTTTTTTCCCAACGAATCATTTCTCCTATTATGCGTGTTTTTTAATCGATTTAAAGATAAAAAATAGTGAACCACCTCGTTAGGAACCGTGCTTCCTGCCATTTATGTCGTACAAAAAACCCTCTGTCACAGGTGTTAATTGGAATTTTATCTAACAGGCCCACCGTTCTACCGGCCGTGTTGTGTTGAGGTGATAAAACATTGTACAGCCTAAAAAGAGAATTAATTTTATTTAAAACACCTTCACTTCTTTGCGTGTGTGTGTGTGCGGTGTTTGCAACGATTTGCATTTTATTGTGGTGCGTGATTTAAGCCGCTCAACGCGCGAGTTTGCAATTAAATTAATAGTTTTTTGTTTTACTCCCGCAAAACAGTGTACAGCACCAGTGTGCAAAGCTTCGTGCTTCGAAGGAAGTGTTTGTGATTTGTGTTCGACGACCGTTTCGTGCGTGTATTTAGTGTGTGTTTACTGGTGAAGCTTCCGCAAACGCGTTATTCTATTCCACCCGCGCACGGGTGATGGCATTTAATGTTGTGCAACAGCAGCACTAGTGTAGCAGTTTCCAAACGACGCAACACCGCCCGGTGCGAGAAAGTGCGAAAGGCAGTACCGCGTGGAAGTTTTACCGAGTTCATCACCAGCGAAGTAACACCGCGTCGATCGGCAGCTGATCAAAATGTATGCAACCATAAAAAAAAACAAAAAAATGAATCGTCGTTGTTTCACTCTGTTTGTTTAGTGTTTGTTTTTAATTTTCCAATGCTTTGTTTTAAATTTGCCCGAGCGTTTCCTTCCTTGATTGATCTGATTCACTGTTTACCTTTTATCCTTCCTGTAGCTTCGTTTTTTCTTTTCTAAAATAAATTATTCATTAATGTTTCCAACGATACTTCTTCATACGCTTTCACGTGACGAGCTATCGAAGCGGATGTTTCCCGAATATTCACCCCACGTGACGCAAAGGTTACGAACTCCGTTACCACTGTCATACGAACACGTTCGATTTGTTACTTGTTGTGCCAATAGTGTGCTGTACCCTTGCTAGTTCGATTACGATTGTGCTTGAATATCATGTTGTGGCCTATTGCTTTTACAGTTCCGTTGAATGTTTCGTTCCATGTTAAGATAAGGGGTGCGTTTTTTATGGTTTACTCCTTTTCTTAGCTTAGTTACGCTGGTTCCTTTCATAGCTTAAGGCTTGAATTAAATTATTGTGTACTTTTCTTCCTAGAACACAGTGTACGTCAAGTGAATAATGTTTGTGAAAACGAGAACAAAATATTATATTCCTTTAATGCAAATATTAGGACAGAATCCGTTAAGTTACAAGAAGAACTTTTATTAAAAAATACAGTAAAAAGGTAGGATAAAGTTGTCATTCATTGGTTAACAAATATTAATGTAAATAAGTTACAAATTTCCATGAAAAACATTTCTCATGTGTCGAGCACATTTTATGCTGTAATACGAAAAACCCCATTTATACGCCCTCTTCTTAGTAGAAGCCGCATAGACGGTCGGCCATCTGCCGCTTATGACGCTGCGAAGTAAATCCTGACAAATGTTCTGACAGCTAATCGAATGATAATGTGTGTTCGGCTATCGGCTGATCGGTTGTGGGAAGCTTCGGGAAACTTTATCACTCGTTACGTTTTGAATTTTCGTTGCCTGGCAGTTGCTGGCCGGCTTTTCCGTCGAAACGCTAAAAAGCCACCACATAATCCTGCCCGAAACAATGTGATATGGCGACCCGTGCGCTTCACGGTGACCGTGCTGTGAACGTTCTGTTCTGCTCCCGTTTCGCTTATCCGATTTCGGTTGGGAAAATCATCTTACCCCTTGCGTGTGTGGGACGAACGAACGAACGAAAAAAGAAAGAAATCCCCGAACCAACGTATAAACGAGCGAACACCGACTGAGTTTCCATATTCACATGCAAATGTTTCCGCTTACATGTGTCGTAAAGGATAATACGAAATCGATCAATTTCTAGCCACCGGCCGCTCGTCCGTGGCCATAGCGCTCCCCGGCCGTTCAATGAACTCACACCGGACGGTATGGCCGCCACCGTCCCTACTAATGGTCTAGCCGCGGCCGATCGTCTCGAAAGCCACACGATTGAGTCATGGAAAATGGTTTCGATTTTCCACTTCATGTCATTTTGTTTAGCGAACCCGATTGGTGAGCTGAAGTTGTTTAGAGGCGAATGGTCTCTGATTTTTTGTTGCTTCATTTCCCCACCGCCCCGACTACCCCGTACACAATGAAAAAAACTTGTTTCCTTTTCGTATTCTGACACAGTTTTCCTGCTGCTTTCCTAGCGGCCAATTTGGGTAACCAAATTCTGGCCAGAGATGGCATCTTGAATCGCTCAATTTCGACGAACGACCATAAATCTTCCATTCCGGGTGCTTTCGCCGCACAAAACGGTTTGGGGCAAAACATGGGTCTACATTCTACCGGGATGACATGAATAAAAAAAAACTATATGAAAACATGCCTATCCCCGCTCTCCATACGCGGGTGAAGCAGATTCATGGTGTTATGAATGTAGATTGTTTTCCGGGAAATGGGTGCACGAATAAATTCTTATGCAAAACGTTGCTCTTTTTTTCGGAAAAAGCGAGCTGTGGGACGAATAATATTTTTAAAAAATGTTTGCGTATTGTTTTACATTCCACAATGTGGTACACTTCAGCTTAAACCTGCGGAGGAAAAATAAAAAAAAAGCTTAGAAAGCAAACGTATATTAATGTGTTGCCATTTTTGTTTTGATTTACAAAAAATTCCCCCAAAACAAGAGGGGAAGATATACACATTCTAAAGTTCGCATTATATTGACATGCCTTTCTAAATCGAAATAACATTCGCTTACCTTCAGCGAAATTCATTTTAATGCTCTTAGTCCACCCACCCACACAGATGCACCCAACACGCACAAATAGTGCTGTGTTTACTCATAAAAATCGATTCGATCAACTTTTTTTGTTGCGAATACTTTTGACAGCCACATCATTCGGATGATTTTTACATATTTACATAAGCATAAAATTCAATTTATTTTCCTAGACTCCTCATCGATCGCACTGTCTCTTTCTTTCTCTCTGCCTTTGAAACGGACATTAAAATGGTGCAATCTTTCGGATGATCGTCGTTTCTGTTAGCTCTTGCGTAACGTTTTGTTGTTTTATGAAATTATACCATCAAAGATTAGCTTTTTTCTATCATCTTGTGAACTGCGCATTAGTATTTCTTTTCCTTAGAGCGAATAAGCCAAACACCAGGCGTCTCCATCGTAAGTTAACTCGATGAGGACTATTCGATTTGAGGATATTTTCTAATCAACTTAATATTTTTTAAATACTTTGTAAATAAAATGTGATTTAGTTTTATCCTCTAGCATATGTGTGTATCCGAGCCATTGTATCGTTTGGTTGTTCGATTTGAAAATCAATAGGTTTTTTGAATAATTATTTTAGCAAATGGTTTGGCACTCAGGACTCATTTAACGATTATGCTTATTAGCATCCCACAAAGTATAAAATATTAATTGAGCCGCAGCTTAAGGAAGTGACAGGAAAAAAATTATAATGAATAATAAAAGATAATATAATAAAAATAGGGAGGAATTTTAAATCAAATAGAGTAAATTGGTTATTCCACATTCAGGAGACCATGGAGGCGCCTAATCAAAATATTTGAATTTAATCATTAAAATTATATGCTCTATGATATCTTTTCCAAACATTCACTGTTGGATCACTAGCTATTGTAAAAAATCCGTTGAATATAAGCAACTATTTTGCATATGGCTGCGGAAATACGGATTAGTATCCTTGCCTTGCTGTGAACAAGTCAAACACCAGGCGTCTCCATCAAAGGTTATCACGTGGAGAAGTTTGTTTCCCTTATCCTAATTTCTGTATAAACAATATGTTTTTGTAACATTTTTTTCAACAACTCTCGAAATTGTGCCGACACAAAAAATAGTCTTCATCACTCGCCTATTCCACCACGAGTGTCCTCCCCGGAAAGCTTCTCCTCATTCGCATGCGGGTCATTATGTCGCTTGATTGTTCTATTTTCAACACTCATCATGTGTGTGTATGTGCGCTCCTGTATGATTTTTCTGCCGCATTTTCTTTACTCGACTCGCACACGCAGTTGTGCTAATCAAATCGTTCCCCGATTCGCTGATGGCTGTCACTTGTCACATAATCTTCTTCCTTGATATTCCGCATTCTCGGCTTGCTAAATTTTGCCCCTTTCTAATGTTGCTTCACCTGTTTACTCTTTTCCTTGCACCCCGCATCGCGTTCACTGCTTGTTGATTCAGTGACACGAGAGGAGGCCAATGGGGGCTTTGAATTGCATTGCGTGTTCCTGGTGCTGTTTTCCTCCTAACCAAACAAAATGGGGCAGCTGATGGGGCTTGATTTGAAACTGCAGGACAAAAAAAAAAACAGTAGAAAATGTTCCCAGTTGCGTGACGCGCACACGTTTGTTCCCTGACCTAGCACGCAAAAACCGTATGCATATTTTACAGCGGGCTATTTTCGTTTTTTTATTGTTTTGTCTCGGCACCGAACATGAGCGTCGTGGTTGGAATTTGATTTCCCAATCGTCATCCAGGTTGGTGTCAAGTGCACGAATCGCACAGCACAGCACCAACGACACTCCAGCAACGTTGCATGACAAATTTGATCACTGCCAGGATCTGATTAGCTTATTCAGCAACACTTTACTGTGAATGTTGTGGAGTAATGTTTTATGCTGTTGGCCACAATAATCTCAACAAGCAAAACAATAAAAAAAAACAAACCAAAATTAGAAAAAGGAACAAATAGAGATAGGCACAGTTTTAGGTGATTATCTAAAGGATAATGGTATATTGATCCGTGTCGGTTTGGTTTAAAGGGCAATTAAACATCATCAAATGAACTGCAGAACACGCAAAATTGTTTTTCATTAATCGATTTGTTTGCTTTAGTCGAAAATCGCCAACACAATATTGCCCTTGATGAGATACATTATTGAGCATTCGGCAACATTAACATATCTAAGTTTTTTTTTTTTCAAATAAATTAATGCTCACAGGTGTCAATTTGAATTTTACATTCATACCGTACCCGTATATTGTAAAAAAAAGCATAATTGTGAGATTTTTATTTAAATATTAACATTTATTATACATTGCTTTATAATTTGCTTATAAATAAGCTTGCAATATGTAGTGTAATCAAAATGAGTTGAGTTTCTCTAAAAGAGATAGTTCAAGCTAATGCAATCTGTCTAATACCAAATGATCGCTTTCAAGCAATATTTCTTCAATATACTGGAGATCGATAGACGATCCTGACCTCTCAAATGATTGTGTACAGTCAAGAATAAACATTAGTAAACATTAGTATTCGAAGCTGTTTCTTCGTTATGATAAATTGTCAAAATAGTTTGACGCGTAGTAAACAAACAGCTGTCAAACGTACA